>VMDR010026456.1:0-14015 GCA_007922815.1 Macrotus californicus
TTCAAAACAACCACTTAGCCTTTGGGCCTTGATGGCCTTATCTGTACAATGGAAGTAATAAGACTTTCCATCTCCTTCAAAATACCTCAATTGTGATAACTAATAATACACTAATAATAAAATGTTTTGAGCTCCCTGGAGGTCAGCCACTAGCTAGGATAAAATGGGTTATTATAACAGCACTTCTTGAGCTATTGGTACTTACGGCAACCCAAAACAAAACACATCATGTCTTGTTGAAACTGCCCTTGGATGAGAAGAGTGAAATCATTCAAGGGTGAAACGGATTGCAGAGTATCTGTGAACATCTGGACTTTTATAAAGTGGGTCTTTGAAGCCCTAAGGTATGTGCACTATTTACCAAAGTAGACTGCTCTCACTGAAGAGGTAAGCATAATACACTCCTGTTTCTATAGTTTTTAAGTGTTGTGGTAAGGTCAAAAAGATAAAATTTCATTTCCCCTGCAATCTCAGCCACCAGCCGTGCTGCCATTTTTAAGTGAAGGGGATGAAGATAGATTTTTCTCTTTTGGGGGGGAGAATCATTAGTGTCACCTAAGTGAAAAAGAGGCAGCAAGCAGACGTGAAAATGGCACAGGTTATTTCAGGCAATTCAATTTCAAACCCAACTATGCTGGTAAGTGTGATATCAAATAAGTCTTCTGTGGTCCTTTATTCCTGAAACGAGACCCAGTGAATCAGACCCTGAGGAGGGTGAGGCAGGCCCAGGCTGCTGTATCTTGAGAAAACCCCACTGAGGGACCCTGATGAGCAGTCCGTGATCCCCCCAGGAGCAGGTGTTCCCGGCTTCCCAGTGCTAACTCTTCCTCTATTTAGGAAATCGTCTCAGGCAGCTTCACATCCTTTCTCCATAACCTCTTAAGCCCTGCAAGTCAACCAGAGTTCTTCCATGCTGAAGAAGGAAGTTTGCTCGTGCGCACTTATCATGGGGACACCACCATCTCAGGCTCCTCCTCTCCCCAAGGCACAGAAAAAAATGGTGATGTCATAGGGGACAGTTCTGTTTTCTTATCTCTTACAGACGTATTAAACTGGAAGCAGATGGTTGGCTTCTTTCTGTTTTAGCCAATATCTCTCACTCTGAAATACAGCTCAGGAAATGGAAAGTTATAGGATCGCTATGGTGGAGTTAATGAGAGGTGGCAATGCAGAAAGAAGAGAGTGGAAAAATAGAAGCAATATTTTGATCTTGTTCTTGGGTACCATTGAAAGATTATTTTATTTTCAATTTTTATTTACTGATTTTGGAGAGGAAGGGAGAGAGACAGAAAGATTTGTTGTTTCACTTATTTATGCATTCATTGGTTGCTTCCTGTATGTGCTCTGACTAGGGATCGAACCGGCCCTTGGCGTATGGGGACAATGCTCTAACCAGCTGAGCTACCCATCCAGAGCCCATGGGAGATTATTTGAAAGGCTGCATTTTGGTCAGGGGACCCAGAAGTGCTGGATCTTACCCTCAGCCATAGCTGCGTCTCTGAGTTCCCTGGGAATGCAGACACATATACCACATGCACACAAGATAGAGCTAGCAAAGGAACCCAGAAAACATATTCTTACCAGCCCAAGTTTGGACCCTCAATTCCGAAGCAAGACCTAAATTATGATCCTCACACCAGCATTATGAGTATCACCTGAAAACTTGCTATACATTTAAATTCTCAGGCCCATCCCAGATCTACTAAGTCTGACATTATGGAATGGGGCCTGGCACCCTGTGTTTCAACAAGCCCTCTAGGTGATTCTGATGTGCTGCTCGAGTTTAAGAACCACTGACTTAAAGGAACAACATAAACTATGGCCACCTGTTCTTCCCTCCCTGCTTTTCCCAAAGCCTATCTCAGGTCTCTTGTTTTTAATTCAGAAAGGAGGACGATACGGATTCAAAGTTAGAGAAAAATGAGTGAGAGAGAATAAGAGAAAGGACTTCCTTCACTGTCCCTGGAGGCTTGCTAGTTTGGACTGCCTGCCCAAAGGACCAAGAGAGCTTTCCAAAACAGGCCAGTAGCCTTCAGATTAACCGAGAAAGTGCTTGGATGGAGACAGAGGCATCTCTAAAAGGCAGACTCACCACTGTGCTTGGTGCAACAGCATTTTTGAAAAAACTTTGCTCACCCTATTTATATCTCTAATGTTTTTATTTATGATGATACATGAATGAGACACCATAGTCTTTAAGTGTTTAGGGCTTATAAATATCTCAATCCTGTCCTAGGACAGGGGTGGGAGGGCAGAAAATACGGAGAGCGCACTGGAGGTAGGACGCCAAAGCTGGCCAGCACCTCTTCCCTCTGGGCATCAGGCATTGAATGCCTCCTTACCAGGCTGGTTCTGTGGATATTAACAAACATATATGCTGTTGCCATTATCTTTTGCTCTGCATTCACTGATTAGTGCTTTAATCTGTATTCTCAACCCTAAGTAACAGGATCTCATTGGGTAGGGAGGTTCTCACCAGGAGTTGGTTTTATCCTCGGGGAGGATTGAGAGGCATGAGAGAAGGTCTCGAGCTCCCCCTAGAGGTGGGACCTCTTACACACTCACACAGTCAGTTTTCACAGGTTTCTCTCTTGTCAGCCCAGCACGGGAAAGTGAGGTTCAACACTCCCCAGTAAACTGTTCAAAGTGACACAGCTCGTGACATTGCCAAAACAATGCTATTTCCCAGCCACAGCCACAGGTGGCTATTCAATTTTAGATTTACTAACATTAAAGATTCAGTTCCTCAGACGCACTAGTCACATTTAAAATGCTTAGTAGCCACATGTGACTAGTGACTGACTGCAAAGCTGGACAGTGCCGGTGGAGAACATCATCATATGGCTGGAGGTGGTAAGGAAGCATTGGAGGTGAGGGAGTAACAATAATTAATGCTAATATGAATACGTCCCATACTAGGGAAGTGACACTGACATACAGATGCCAGTTAGTGTACTCAGACACGGAACAGATGCTTCTGAGTCAAAGGTCGATTAAAGGAGAAACGCATACTGAACCCTAGGCCCTTAGATGTTTCAGAGACATGGCTTTGTAATCACAGAGTCCTCTGTGATCAACTGCTTCCCTACCCTGCAGGCTTTGGTCTTATCGTCACGCACGAGGAGCTTCGACCTGACTCCCTCTGCTACTCTACATACTTTCTTCTTTGACTTTGTAATCCAAGACCCTGATCACAGGCAAACTCAATTAAACAAACATTCCTGGTAACAGCCTTAAATGTCTATTTACCTTAAGCTTACTTATTACGCTCCCTCTCTCCCCAGTCATTGTTCCAATTCACTTTGCAGAGCAGGACCCATTTGCCTAAAATACAGGGAATGTCAGCACGTCTTCCAAGCTGCTTCCCCACCCTTCTCTTCGACCGCTGAGTAGGGGTCAATTTTATATGGAGAATAGTAAGAGAAAATCATTTAGCAAATACCAGTTGCTGCCCTGGCAGCTTTTTATTTTACTTTGTTTTATTTTATTTGTCTTTGCTTATTTGGCTCAAAGGCCTTTTATGAGCTCTACCAGTCCAGTCCAATTTATGTGATCTGCTCCTGGAACAGGGTGATTTTGAAGCATTCTACAGTGCTCTATTTCTGAATTTACTGATCAGCAACTCTGGATCTCAAAAGAGTGAAGGGCAGTTTTCCCTGTAAATATTAACTGTTTGGGGGGAAAATAAATCTATAATCATATAAAAGGGGTGGCTATAAAATTATAAAATTGAATTCTTAAGTCACAAACCCAACCGATCTCATTTACTTATAGCTAGCTGTATCTTATAAGTACACAACATATTGTCCATGTCAAATTTATGTTATGTGTCACTCATGTAAAGTGCAATATAATTTAACAGCATGGCTCAGAAGATTATTAGATAAAAATGAAAATTCCTTGATCTTTTATAAAACAAAAATCAACTAGTTTTTAAATGTAATGGATGAAATAGAGCAACAGTGACATACAAGTTAGGGTCTATTTCTGTACTTAAATACTGAGTAAATGCAGGCACATGCATAGTTAGACTCCTCCCAATTCTAACTGGAAGGCAGGATAATCAAATGTGGTAGAAAATGTGAATTGTATAATACTTTAAGAACACAGGCTTGTTCCACCCAGAGAAATAACAACAACAATAATAATGACAACAAAACAAATTGCTCAGGTACTGGCTGGCCTTTTTTCAATCAGAAGATTTTACTACAAAATGAATAGAAGAGTCTTTCCCTGGGTACGAGGTAGAGGGCTAAATCAGACGACCTTTCAGCGTCTCTACCAGGACTTCATGATCTGGAAGCAGCAGTATCTAGTTACAGAAAGCTAATTAATGTGTTAAGATACTTAAAAATATTTCTTTCAAGTAGGTTAAACATATTTTCTGATAGTCTTTATATTTTACTTTTTGAGAGGTCTCATAAAACTAAACTATGTGAAGACCAGGTCAAATGATAACAGCTCACATTAATGGGATCTGAATTAATACTATTCTTCTCTGATAAATACCTTTAGTATGCACCTAGTGAGAGAGGAAGGGTGTGAGTTCCAGTTCTGTCTCAAGTGACTATTTGACTGTTTCGCAACCTCCCTGCACTCCATGAGGAGTTTCAGACATATTATCTCTGAGAGGCCTTCTTTCTCTAATCTCTATGGTTATGTGCAATTTGAGTTTCCTTGCAATCTATACAAAAAAATATGCCATTAATCCAAAGGAGTTTAGGGATTAGAGCCCATTTCTTATTGAATTGATTTGTTACTTCTTCAAATCTAAAAGAAAAAAGTTTTGTGTCTTGTTTTCTATCAATGACGTGACTAAAAATCTCTTATAATAATTTTTATACTTAATTTGAAAAGTGATTTTATATGGTCTCTTAATTTTATACTTCAAGAAAATAACAGCCCTGGCTGGTGTGGCTCAGTTAGTTGGAGCATCATCCCATAGACCAAAAGGTCAGGGGTTTGATTCCCAGTCGGGGAACATACCTAGTTTGCAGATTGGATCCCTGGTTAAGGCAGGTAGAAGGCAACGAACTGAGTTAGAGTGCGCTCTTGCTCTCTCTCGCTCTCTCTCCCTCTCTCTCCTCCTTACTCTCTCTTTCTAAAAACAATGAAAAAAATGCTTTCAGGTGAGGATTAAAAAAAATAACAAAAATTTCTGCAATACTCTCATTTCAATTGTTTTGCTGTTGATCCAAATGTATTTTGGGGCAACAATGAGATGCCAAGGACCTTTCAGCAGACATGTTAGCGAGTTGAATGCTCTGAAACATGATTTCCTGTGAAAATCTTAATGACGAGCGATGTGCTGGAGCCTGCCGTACTGCCACAATTTTGAGTCCTTCCACGTTAGTGAGAGGTCGATTTAGTCCTTGTGTGGCCCAGTTTCCTGGGTGTTTACAAATAGAAGTCAGAAAGCAGAAAAGCAGCATCCTGAATCCATCCCAGATCCAGCTGACTTCTCTGGACTCAGACCTTAAGACAATTTTCCTTTGCTCCATGTTCTACAGCAAGCAAGCAGTAAAAAAAAATTCTGAGATTGACACTATAAACATTAAGATGGGAAAAGTCATATACTCCACGGATACACTGAAAGTCAGGTTACTGTTTTCATTTTGAGGAAAATGAAATAGTAGGTAGAGAAAATACATTCATGTCAGGCAAAAAATGGAGTATGCCCACTGTCTCTTAAATGTTCTGCTTTCCTGTGTTGCTCAGCTGCCATATTTTGGAGACTCGATCCAAGTCACAAAGGCTGACTTCTCCATCTCAGCTGTCGGTGTGACTAACAGCTGGTCAGCTCAGGAAAAAAATGCAGTTAATATATTTAGATTCCGAATAGAATCTTCAAAATGCAAAACAGTATTTTCAGAGATTTTGTGAATTTTTATTTTTTTTTTACTGTTGTTCAAGTACAGTTGTCTCCATTTTCCTGCCACCACCTCCCAGCCTCAGTCCTTCCCCACTTTGGCTTTGTCCATGTGTCCTTTATCTGTGTTCCTTGACGACCCTTCTTCCCCTTCTTTCACTTGACATTCATCATTCCAGGACACTTCAGCACATTTTGTGAAAGTAGTTGCAAAATTCTGGTAATTTTGACTTACTAACAATGTCAGCTGACCAAGAGTAAATCTTCTTTAATTTGGAAGGTTTGAAATGCCTTCACATTAATATGGGTGATGTCCCCATGAGAGATACTTTGTTTCTTTAATTTTGCTCTTCTGTAATATGTTTGTCCGCATTACAGTAGCTCTGATCCACACCTTGCAAGGTTTATGTATAACTAGATCAGTAAAGGAAATGTGCTGTACTGAAACATGGGGGAAAAAATAAAACATGGCTTTGGGGTTGAGCAAACACCCTATTGGTATTCAGCTACAGCTACTGAAAATGCTCACAGGATGTTTGGAAATTGCATTTCTAAATGTTATGGGCTTCAGATCTTTCAACCATGTAATGAATATATATTTTTCCTCCATTTATTTATTATCAGTAGAAATTGAGTGATGGACTTTTCCACTGATGCCCCTGTCCGTGTTTATTTTTTCATCGCTCCAGTCGGCATTGTTATCTGACAATGCAAAACAAGTTGCGTTCGAGCTGATATACTGAGGCAATACTTCTTTGAAAGAATTTTCATCTGTCACCATCATCTCCACTAAGATGCCGAACAGGGAATGACAGAATGATTGGTTTTATCTATATTTGGGGATATTTTTCTTTGAATGGCAGTCCCAGAGAACACAATTTTCAAGATAAAATACAAAACTGTGACGATTTCAAATGGCAGGGTCTAATGGAGGATTATAAATTATTGCCTGAAGTGCCAAACAGTTTGGACCAGTGGCTTGAAATTGTGTTCTGGAGATTGTTTGGAATGACTACTTTTCAGAATCTCTCTCATCATTGGAGAAAATGAACTGTTTTTGGAAAATGGCAGAAAACCAAAAAATAATAATAATAATAATAATAATAATAATAAAACACTGCATAAAATAGCAAGCTTAAAATAAATTTAAGTAAAATAGATTGTATGTTTTTATTTGCATTAGTAGTACTTGACAATAGTACTTATCAAAGGAATGCTTCCTTGTTTTAGGGAGGTGGGAGGGGGTAATGGGGGGAAGAGGGTGAAGGGTTTTCAGGAACAACTATAAAGGACACATACACAAAACCAAGGCGGGTGTAATCAGGGGAGGGAGGTGGGGATGGCTGGGGTGGGGGCGAGTGGTGGGTAGTAAAGGCAGACAACTGTACTTGAACTACAATAAAATTTAAAAAATTAAAAAAAGCATAGTATAGGAAATGGAGAAGCCAAAGAACTTATATGTATGACCCATGGACATGAGAGAGGGTGACCCCTAGAGGGAAAAGGGGTATCAGGCCAAGGAGGTGCAAATAGGAAAAAATTGGGACAACTGTAATAGTATAATCAGTAAAACATATTTTAAAAAATAAAAATAAAAAGATTTTTAAAGCCTATTTTTGCTTGATTTTTTCAAAATATATAAATTCAAATAGCACTATATAAATCTAATAAGCTAAAATTATACCTGTCATCTACTCCTAACAGAAGGTTCATTAAAATATTAAATACTTGATGTTCTCAAAGAAGATCTGTATGATGTATGCTAACAAAGTGGAGATCCAGCTACTTAAATATGATGAATTCACCAAAGATGACACCTGATTGCTGGGCTTGGCTGAACTGAGCAGCAGCATGAGAGACCGATTGGCCAAAGATGGTCATAATCACTCAAACATTTAGTCGAAACTTGTCTTTGGCTGTCACAGCAGAACAAGAGCAATAGTTTCAGACCAAAAGGAGAATATTGTTACGTAGAATTGTCTCAATGTTGAAATGTAACAGGAGGTAACTGACCATTTTTCCTTTTAAATGAGTTTCTAGGTTAATAAATGAGCCTAAAGTGCTGGTGGCAGCTGTGTTTCCATAACCTGCAGAATGTGACCTAATGAGGTAAACTACACATAAACTTATTCCCTGCTGTTCTACAACAGAGATATTGATGTGATTAGTTTAAGACTAAATTATCTGATTTCAGTGAAAATATTTTGGCAATCCAAAAAAAAAAAAAACCCACAACAAAACATCAAATTATAGATTCCACCGATCCCCCAAGCTTTCTGCCCTCTGCCAAAATAAGACACCTTAGATCTACTGATAATGCTAACCTGTCAATATTTACCCTGTTAAAACAGGGTGGCCCAATTTTCTAGCCACCTCTAAGCTACAGATATGGTTAATCTTGATGGTCCGAGAAGGGGAAAAAAAAGTCTTGGATCAAAAGTCTTTAGTGAATTGGATTACTGTGGATTCAGTAGATTCTGCCTAACTTTGCTAGGGAAAGGGAAAACATTACATTGCTTTTGGGAACAGGAATATGACTCTTCAAGCAATCAGTGAAGAAATGGCAGTATAAATTAATTATGAATGCATGATTATGGGAATTAGTTTTTGTGTTGGGTACCGTATCCTTAAGATAAAAATTAAATAGTTGAGTAGTTTACAAAGCAATTTTGAAATTGATTGACAGTCACATATATGTCTGCTTTGTAGGGTGGGCATAAGAGGAAAATAAAGCTTTCTCTTCTGATTACTGCCTAAATTAAGTATGCCTGGTTCTTTATCTCATACTATATATTTTCAGAGTAGGCAATGGAAAGGCAAGGGAAAGAGAAAGTCTTAGTGAGAAGACTAGATGTGGAAAGAAGACAAGCAGATGTAAGGAGCATCTCTGAAGGATTTCATTCTCTCTAGAGAAATTGAAACATTACAATAAGACCCAAGAAGTTACTTCTACATTTTTTACCTCATTTCAGAATATCTGTGCAGTTCAAGAATAATAGATAGAGAAGGATCTCCTGGAATTTATTTTGACCACTTCAATGTTTCTTTACTTTCATGAGAAGGAACATTGATGTAAACTGTGCTGAATCTTATAATACATTAAAACTACGGCGATGAAATGAATTTTGATTCTTTATAAAAGAAGTGATCATTTATACTTGTTAAAATGGGAACTAAGACAGTACTCTAGAAATCAAAGTCTTACAGAGTTGCCAAATATTGCCAGCACAATTAAATCACTCTAGGAAAGACTTGTTCCTGTCCAATATAAAACAACATATGGTTTTTCTATAAAAAAATGGGTCTCTTGATGAAAAATAGTTCTATGTAGGTAACGTTGTACATTTGAGGGCTTTTAATCTTATTCTCCCTTAACTAACTCTTGTGCTTAGACTTGTCAAGAAAAGTGACAAGTTTATTAACTCTCATCCGGCATGAAATACCTGGCAACAGGGAATGTGGCTAGTGACACATTGTTCCATTCTCCGAAAAAACATGTTGAACAGAGAAAACAGCATTGTGGAGCCCGGGGCGAACTAATGAGAGCTGGTGTTACCACCTCTGTCTGTCAAAATCCAGAAACAAGCTCCTTCTAAAGGCCTTCTTTTGTAAGAGGCGTGTTCTCCTATTAAATCAAGTCAATATTGGAATTGAGACTACCTCCTCTGGATCATCTCTGAGGAGACAAGACTGGTTAGAAGTAGAGATCACCTGAGCTTTGAAGTTCAAATGTTTCTGATGAAGTATAATTGAGTCACTTAAAAATAAATCAATTAAGCAAATCTTGAGTGCTTAGTATTGCTTCACACATTAAAAATAAAAAAAACAAACACAAATGAAAACTTCCCAAGAGCAAAGAATGTTTTTGGTTTTATTCACCAATAAATTCTAAACTTGTAGAACAATAGCCACATGTCAGGTGCTTAGGCATTTAATGTTTGTTAGATGAGTAAAGGATGAATAAATACTTACAAAATTTGGGAATATGTGATAAGAATAAAACATTCTACAATGGTTCAAACAATGTATATAAATTATCCCCTTTACTCTAACTACTGTATTTGGTATTTAATAATATTACTCTTATTTATTGATACATATGGAAAAACAGAAGCACAATTAAGCAATTCACTTTCTGCCTATTAAATATTGGTGTTGAGATTAGAACTCAGTATATCTGACTTCAAGGCCCACACTCTTCACCATCTGCCACTCACAAGTGCAGTGCCCGTGTTGCTTCCCTTCACGTCATGCTCATCTTTTCAGTGCAGTAGTCTCCCTCTGTCCGCAGAGAAGGGTTCCAAGGCTCCCAGTGGTTGCCAGAAACTGTGGAGAGTACCAAAACCTGTATACACTATGTATTTTTCCTATACATACATACTTATGATAAAGTTTAATGTATAAATTAGACACAGTCAGAGACTGGCAATACTAGGTGATCATCAAATAGAACAATTATAACAATATACTGTAATGAAAATTGTGTGAATGTGGTCACTCATTTCAGGGGAGCCCTAGCTGTAGTATTTTATAGGCTCAGTGCTGTTCTGGCACAACATGTTACCATCAATTGGAACACATTTTCTGTTCTTTTTAATGTCTTCCACTGACAAGTTTAATGCCATTCTCATCTTAACTAAGCACTTATCATTCACTATGGCCACTAACTTGTGCAGTTTGAAGTACAACAGCTGAGCCAGCACAGATTTCTTTCTCCTTCTTCACAATTTGATGGACAGATGATTCATTCTGACCATAGATCCTTTCAACTTCAGCATACACCTTTTTTTCATATTAAGTTGAGAACTTTCCATTTTTCACTGAAGGAAAACACTTTACAGCTTCTCTTTGGCCTATTTGAATCACCAACATCACTACTGTCATGCATTGGTGCCATTATTAAGTACAGTAAGTGACACTTGAACACAGCACTGTGATGCCTTGACAGCGGCTTTCGTGACAAGACAGCTACTAAGTGACTAACAGCTGGGGAGTGTCTGTAGCGTGGAGACCCTGGCAGAGGCATGAGTCATGTCCCAGGTGGGAGGGAGCTGGATGACTAGATTTCATCGTACTACTCAAAAGGGCGCACAACTTGAAGCTTATGAGTTAGTTTTGGAATTTTCCACTTAACATTTTTGGACTGCAGTTGACCATAAGTAGCTGAAACCATGGAAAGGGAAACCGAGGAAAGCGAAACCCAGGCTAAGGCGGGCAAGTGTGTAATGAAATGTAAGACAAGGTTGATTATTAAACAACTTCTGTAAACATATGTCAAAGCTCAGTGACAAAGTTGTCAAAATGCATCTGTCATGAAGGACAAGATTTAATCCTGATGCTGGTAGGTATGTGAAGGTTTTTGACATAAACCATCGTTAAACCTTGATATAGCTATTATTGGTTGATCAACATTCTTATTTTTCTGCAATTTAAAAAGAATTTTGGACCATAAACATTTATATTTGCAATACTAAAAAGGAGGTACAAAGATTTCTCCAGGGCACCCTGAGAATTCTAAGAGTGGATCTACCTTTCTATTTGTCACTCACATGAAAGCCTAGGGCACATTTATAAAATTTAACACTTTTAGAAGTAAGTGAGTTAACCAAGTACCAGAATGCCAACTTTTTGCACAATGGGTCCCAGACAATGAGACTCATCTTTTGACAACACTCGTTCCTTGTTCTGGCCAAGCTCCCATTCCAGCTGTATTCAGGAGCCAGATCAACTAGCTGTGGACCAGCCTAATTCTTCCCTGGATCCAAAGAACACAGACTGTAATTTAATGGGACAGACTTTCTAACACTGTTTGGCTGTTTCTCATCTCAGTGAAAAATGCCATTAGGTACCATTTAAACACCAAGCGATACACAGTCACTACCAATGGAGACGAGAAAGGGTAAATTCCTGCTCTTGCAACTTCCCTCATAGCTTTGTTCTGAGTTTTCTTGTTGTAAATGCACGCTTTCCCTGAGAGTTAATCCAGCTCCACTTTCCAACTTTCCCACGCATTTCTCTCTTGTAATTTTCAATATTCAGAGACAGGGACTATGGCTCTTCCGTTTGAATAATTTTATCAAATTTTATCTGAATCAAGATCATCTCACAGCCAAAAATACTGAACTTTAGGGACAAGTTTTTCAGTAACATGTCACCAAAAATTGACCAGAGTTACTTCCAGTCAAGATGGTGGCATAGGTAAACATGGCTCACCTCCTCACACAACCACATCAAAATTACAACTAAAATATGGAACAAGCATCACTCAGAACATCCAATATTAAGTGGAATGGAGGTCTGACAACTACAGAATTAAAGAAACCACATATATCCAAACTGGTAGGAGGGATAGAGACATGGAATGGTCCTATACCCACATGTGGTGGATAAAAAGTCAGAAGGGAAATCTCAGGAGCAAGGAGTCAAGCTTCACAGCAGAACCCCCCAGGCGAGGGTTCCAGTGCCAGGAAGAGAAGTTGCAATAAATTCTAGCTGCAAAAACCAGTGAGGATTGAGGTGGTAGAAGAAATTTCTTGAGTCTCAAGCAGTTCCTCTTAAAGAACCCACACACAGACTTAATCAGACTCACTCCCTCTAAGCTCCAGCACTGGCCTAGCAGCTTGAAAGGCACCAGTGGCATACAAGGAGAAACTGAAGTGTCTGGCATCAAGGTGAGAGATGAAGGACAACTTTCTCCCACACAGAAAGGCAAAAAGAGGCCATTGTCCCCTTTTCTGAACCCTCCCACCACAGAGCTACAGAGTTGGCAGGCCAGTGCCATATCTGAGACTCCATCAACTGGGCTAACACATTTGCCCCCACCTGGAGATCCCCAGAGACTCCACCTAAGCTGCTTTTCCATACGAAGGGATAGTCTTGGCTCAAGCTTCACAATTTCCTAAATGCTCTCAAACAAACAACAGCCAGCTTCAGTGAGCCCCCAGCCCACATACCCCTTGCTAAGGGGCTATAAGTTAGCACTAGCAGCCACCAGCCAAGATCACAGGTTGGTTTTGCCTGGGAATCTCCAAGCCCAGTACAAGTAGCAGCTGTCTTAGATTGTTTTATAGTTCAGGCAGGATAGCCCCAGGCAAAACCTAGGTGGGGGCTGACCTTGGCTTGTACCACCCAGGAAACCCCAGAGCCTGTGCATCCAGTGGACAGATATAGACCATGGCAGAGCATGACCACCCTGTCCCATACAGCTGATCCTTCATGGAGGACAGAGGTTGGTGGTTAGTGGCCACAGCCAGTTCTTGTAGCTGACTAGCCATGGTAAATCCCTTCCATTGCTCTGCCAATAGCAGTCAAAGCTCAACTACAAAAAAGAGGGTGTTCTTAGCCCACACAAATGGTGAACCTTGAGTACCCAGCTTGGGTGATAGGGGAGGCTATGCCATTGGACCCTACAGGACACCTACTAATTAGGCTATACCACCAAGACAGGGAGCCATAGCAGCTCTACCTAATGCATAGAAACAAACACAGGGGAGTTGCCACAGCAAGGAGATAAAGAAACATGGCCCAAATGAAAAAACAGATCAAAACTCCAGAAAAAGAGCTAAACAAAATGGAGATAAGCAATCTATCAGATGCAGAGTTCAAAACATCAGTTATAAGGATGCTCAAGGTACTTAGTGAGGACCTCAGCAGCCTTAAAAATATTCATTCAGAAATGAAGGATACACTAATTGAAATAAAGAACAATTTACAGGGAAACAACAGTAGAGTGGATAAAGCCAAGAATCAAATCAATGATTTGGAACATAAGGAAGCAAAATACAACCAGTCAGAACAACAAGAAGAAAAAAGAATTAAAAAAAAAATGAGGATAGTATAAGAAGCCTCTGGGGCAACTTCAAAAGGTCTAATCTTCACACCATAGGGGTGCCAGAAGGAGAAGGGAAACAGCAAGAAATTGGAAATCCACTTGAAAAAAATAATGAAAGAAAGCTTCTCTAACTTGGTGAAGAAAACAGACATACAAGTCGAGGAAGCACAGTCCCAAACAAGAGGGATGCAAAGAGGCCTACTCCAAGACACATCTTAATTAAAAGGTTAAAGAAAAAGAGAAAATCTTAAAAGCAGAAAGAGAAAAGCAGCTGGTTACCTACAGGGGAATTTCCATAGAACTGTCAGTTAATTT
>VMDR010026457.1:0-13916 GCA_007922815.1 Macrotus californicus
TTTTTTTTTACTGTACTAAGATTTTTCTCTGATAGTTTAACTTTTCTCAAAACAAACCATCCCACTCTTTCCTAGGGAATCTGTGGTCTCTCAATGTTTGCAGAATTGTAGAACCTTGCGGGGCTTCAGCACATCTCTGTAAAGGGTTCCCTCCTCTGCCTTCCTAACTTCTCTCCTATTGTTGTTTTTCCCCTCATACCTGTCTGGAGGATGGGTCTGGTAAACTGTATGCTAAAAACCAGCTTACCACTCACATTTAAGGTTTCCTTTTCCAAAAGCTGCATGTGATAGTAATGACAGATTAGTAATAATCACTGCTTAATTGAGAGGTTTTTTCCCCCCAAGATAGGGCACATTGTGGAGAGCTCAAGTAGTAGGTTCTGGTGTGAGTTTGAATTCTGGTTCCTGGCAATTATTAGCTAGTCATATTGTCACTTCTAAGCCTCAGTGTCTTCATTAGCAAAATTGGGGTATTCCTGCATACCTTTGAAGCTATTGTGAGTGTAATAGATCACGACTTCATCCAGCCCAGACCTGAACCCTCCTGAGCTCCAGATTTATACATTAAACTGCCTGTTTGGACTCCTCATCTTTTCCTCTAACACTGCTCTTTCCTATCCTAGTTGATAGCAGCACTGCTTACTTAGCCGAAAACCTTGGTCAAAAGAGTTGCTCTTGTCTCCTCTTTCTTTCCTGCCCTCCATACTCAGTCTCTGCAATATCTGTCGACTGTATCTTCAGAATATATCCAAAATCCAGCCACTTCTCACCACTGCCTTTCTGTTTCCAGCCCTCATCATCATCATCATCATCATCATCGGTGCTCTCACCTGAATTATTAAAATAGGCAGGCACCTCACTAGCCTCCTTGATTTTGCCCTTGGTCTCCTGCAGTGTATTCTCACTCCTCTACCCACAGCTCAGAGTAAAAGCCAAAGTCTCTGCAATAGACTTTCTTCCCTTGTTACTTCTCTGGCTTTATCTCCTACGATAAAAGCTCACTCCTCAGCCACACTAGCTCCTTGCTGTTTGCCTCCGGGCCTTTGTCTTGGCTATTCTCTCTGCCTTACACGTTTCCTGCAGATAGTCCCATGGCTGATTTCATCACTTCCTTCAAGGCTTTATTCAAATGGTCTCTTAGTAAATGCTATTCTGACTACCTATTTAATTGTTTGGTTTTATTTTTAAGATTTTTAATTTATTTATTTTTAGAGAGGGGAAGGGAAGGAGAAAGAGAGGGAATGAAACATCAGCATGTGGTTGCCTCTCACACGCCCCCTACTGGGGACCTGGCCTGCAACCCAGGCATGTGCCTTGACTGGGAATTGAACCAGCAACCCTTTGGTTCACAGCCTGCGCTCAATCCACTGAGCCACACCAGCCAGGGCGACTACCCCATTTGATACACAACCTCTGTATTCATGATTCCTTTAATACTACACTGCTTCCCATGCACCAATCACCTTCGACCATACCATGTACTTCACTCATTCATTGTGTTTTTGTAATGTCTCTATTCCTCCACTAGAATGGAGTCTCCTTCAGGGTAGACATCATTCCGTCTTCTGTTAACTAATACATCCACAGTGCAAAGACCAATGCCTGGCATGTACTAGGTGGACAGTCAATATTTGAAGAATATTTGTGAAGTGCCTAGCTAATGGCTTGGCGCATAATTGCTTAATAAATGGTGTTGATACTGATGGTGGTAATAACTTTGTTCAGCTTTCTTGTTTTTAATCACTTTTTAATTACAGTTAATATACCATATTATATGAGTTTCAGTTGTACATCCCAGTGATTAGACATGTAACTTACTAAGTAATCATCCCAATAAATTTCATACTCACCTGACACCATACATAGTTAATAACTGTCATTGACTATAGTGACTAATATTGACCATATTCCCTATACATCCCCATGGCTATCCTGTAACTACCAATTTGTACCCTTTTAATCCCTTCACCTTTTTCTCCCATCCCCCCAGTCCCTCTCCCATCCGGCAACCCTCAGAATGTTCTCTTTATTTATGAGTCTGTTTCTGTTCTACTTTTTCATTTTGGTTTTAAGAGTCTGTTGATGATAGATATGAATTTATTGTCATTTTATTATTTATATTTTTAATCTTTTTTTTTCTTCTTAAAGAAGACCCTTTAACATTTCACCTAATACAGGTTTGGTGATGATGAACCCCATTAGCTTTTTCTTGTCTGGGAATCTCTTTATATGTCCTTCGATTCTAAATGACAGCTTTGCTGGGTAGAGTAATCTTGGTTGTAGGTTCTTTTCATCACTTTGAATATTCTTGCAATCCCTTCTGGCCTGCGAAGTTTCTGTTGAGAAATCAGCTGAGTCTGATGGAGCTTCCTTGTAAGTAACTAACTGCTTTTCTCTTGCTGCTTTTCAGATTCTCTTTTTGTCTCTAGCCTTTTGAATTTTAATTATGGTGTATCTTGATGTGGGCCTCTTTGGGTTCATCTTCTTTGGGACTCTGCGCTTCCCGGACTTGTATGTCTGTTTCGTTCACCGTGTTCGAGAAGTTATCAGTCGTTTCTTCAGACAGGTTTTTGATTTCTTGCTCTCTCCTCTTTCCAGGACCCCGTGATGCCAATGTTGGTACTCTCGAAGTTGTCCAGAGGCTCCTTACACCATCCTCATTTATTTGGATTCTTTTTCTTTTCGCTGTTGTAATTGGGTATTTTTGCTTATTTCTTTTGCAAATCACTGATTTGATTCTTGGCTTCATCCCACTCTACTGTTGACTCCCTGTAAATTGTTCTTCATTTCAGTTAGTGTCTCCTTCATTTCCGATTGTTTTAAATGGCTTTCATGTTCTTTTTCATGCTGTTGAAACTCTCACTAAGTCCCTTCAGCATTGTTATAACCAATGCTTTAAACTCTGCATCTGATAGATTGCTTTTCTCCATTTTGTTTAGTTCTTTTGCTGGAGTTTTCTTCTTTCATTTGGGACATGTTTGTCTCCTCATTCTGGCAGCCTTCCTGTGTTTTTTTCTGTGTATTAAGTAGAACTGCTATGTCTCCTGGGCTTAATAGTGTGGCCTAAGGTAGTAGGTGTTCTGTAGGGTCCAGTGGCACAGCCTCCCCCTTCACCCTCGTTGAGCACTTCAGGTGTACCTCCCCACGTGGGCTGTGTACACCCTACTGTTGTAGTTGAGCCTTGATTGTTGTTTGCATGTCAATGGGATGGGATTTATCCGCAGGCCAATCAATTGCAAGACTGGCTTCAACCACTGTAGAGGATCACCTGTCCAGGGGCCCACCCCACAGAGTAGTACTTACTTCATTGGGGCACCGGTGCCCATAGAGTCTGTCCCTCGAGTGTGTCACTTGTGGAAATGGTTGGGTGGTGATGCTTCAACATGGTCTAAAGCTGTCCATCTGGTGCACTGCCTCTCGGGCCTCCCAAGAAGTGCAGTCCAAGGTCAGCCACCACCTGTGTTCTGCCGTTGGCCATCCAGCACAAGTTACAAAGCTATCTGCAGATCGCTGCTATTTGTGCTGAGCTTGGAGGTATCCAGGAGAGGCCAAACTGTGAATCAAAGCCAGGTGTTTTTAGTGCTGGATTTGGTGCCACTTAGCAAGAGATTGGGATGCACTGAGGCCAGATACTGCTTGTTTGAGAAAATTTAGGAAAGCCTGAATGAAGCATGAGCCAGGTAGTCCATTCATATGGAAAAGCCACTGGAAACATTTTGGGTGGGACTAGCTAAGTTGGATGGGGTGGGATCTCAGGTAATGACAGAGGTAAGGCGAACAGTGTTAGCCAGGTTGATGGAGACTCAGAGGTGGTGCCCATCTGCCCAGTCTATGAGGGGAGGGCTCATCAAAGGAACACTGGCCTCTGCCAGCACTTGTGTCTGGGAGAGAGCTGCTCCTCCAGCTTTTGCCCTGATGCCAGATAGTTCAGTGTCTTCCTGTATGTCCCTGGTGTCCCAGTGCTGGAGCTCAGAGAAAGTAAGTCCAAGTAAGTCTGGACACAGGCCCTTTAAGAGGAACTGTCTGGAAATCTGGAAGCTCTCAGTCTCACTCAGCCACAATTCCGGCTGGTTTTTATAGCTGGAATTTATGGGGACTTCTCTTCCCAGCACTGGAACCCTGGGCTGGGAGCTTGGTATAGGGCTGGGCCCTCACTCCTCAGGGGGGGCCTCCACAGCCAGGATAGCCTTTCCAGTTTTCATCCGCTACCTGTGGGTGAGGGAGCAGCCTGTCCGTGTCTCTGACCCTCCTACCAGTCTCCACGTGGCAGCTTCTTCATATCCTTAGTTTTAGGGCTTGTCTGTTCAGCCAGATTTCAGGCTGTTCTGAGTGATGGTGGTTCTGCAGTTTAGTTGTAGTTGTGATGTGGTTGTGGGAGGATGTGGTACCTCGTTTAACTATTCTGCCATTTTGGCCTAAAGTCGGTGGTAATGATTCTGTTACTGATCTTAGTTTCAGTGTTAGTGTTGCTATTTTGATAAATATATTAATGTACACAAACTGCCATCAGGCATCTTTCCAAAAGTTACACAGTTTCTTAAGGGCTTTTTTTTCCCCTTAAAACATTAAGAGGGAAAAAAAAAATTAAGAGGCTTTTTAATTTGGTTTCTTATACTTTGTTGACATACTGACATTGTATATTTTACTACTTTACTAATGGAATCTGACAGCTTTTAGTTCTTTGTTGCTAATGAAAGTCCTTTTGTATCTTTAACTGGGGTAGAGAAGCTGTTGCCAATCACATGGTATGTATTGTTTGGTCAAACCATTGGCTAGGACACTGTAAGAGTCTTTAAAGAGAGTATTTTCTTATGGTTTTTATTTGCCCTCACCAGGTTTCTTCACATCTTTACAATAAGCTTTGACATATTGAATGTAAGTTTTAACTCATACTGATTTCCATTACATAATTTTTTCCCAGCTGGTTATTGTTACCTTTTTAAAACAGCCTTTCAAGCAGTAGGGAAACATTTTTTTAGAACTCTGAGTTGTCGCTTGAGTATGAGTTCATCCGCTGTGCCTTCCGCTTCTCATTACCAGGTGTGTGGCGGTCCTGGGACGTCCGACCCAAGAGCAGGGGGTGATGCTACTGACTCAAGCCAAACAGCCCTTGATAACAAAGCTTCATTGCTCCATTCCATGCCCACTCACTCCTCTCCACGCTCTCGAGACTACAATCCGTATAACTATTCAGACAGCATCAGTCCCTTCAACAAGTCTGCCCTCAAGGAAGCCATGTTTGATGACGATGCCGACCAGTTTCCTGATGGTATGTTCTGTGTCGTAATGCTGCTCCTGCCTGTGTTTTGCTGGGCTGGTAATCCATGAAGCAAAAGAAATATATATGCTCTTTTTTGGTAACCTAAAAAGTAAGGATCTCTGGGATGGTAATGTTATCTCTCATCTTCTAGGAGCTCCTTTCTAATGGCTTGGTAGCTGTCTTCCCTAGAACGAGAAACAGTAATCATCTAAGATCATCCTTGAAATGATGAAAACCTCAGTGGCCTCCCAGAAATAACAGATCGATTGTAGCTAATAAATTTATCTTTAGACACCATCAGTCATTAATTTTTTTTATCAGAATGACAAAAGTCTTTGAAGGAATACCCATTCTTTACAACAGCCTTTTTAAGTGTGAAGCCATAAACAAAATCTTTAATAAGATATATCCAAGGACCAAATATGGGAAAAGCTACCACTCAGTTTTGGAGTTGGCTTAGGTCTACGTTCTTATGCTTACAATGGGCTTAAGTCTAAGCTAAACATTACTAAGCTCCACAACCTAGTAAATGGGTTGACCTTCCTGAGGCTTACTTGTTTAGTCTAAAAGAGGGTGAAGATACTGTACTACCTGCTCTTCTGATCACAGTGTGCAGTAAGGTTCAGAAAAAATGTGTAAGAACTAATTAGAAATTGCAAAACACTGCAGATGTTTTAGTTATTTTTAATAATAATTACATTTCCCTCTACAAGTGACATGATCCATTATTTTTTTTAAGGCTGAGTAATATATGGTAGTGTATAAACTCCCTGTAGCTAAAGTTGGAAGTCTCCCTCTCAACACTCTCTTTAGGTAGTTTCCGATCTCCCTTTATTCCCCCAGTGCTGCTGTCAGTGAACACATTTTGGCAAAAACTTTTATGGACATACACATAATTCACCCTGAGAGATTTCTAGAGGTAAAATGGCTCAGTTATGGGATGTGTAAGTTTAAGTTTTGAGACCCAGTTACAAGCTTAAAACTGTTGGCCAGTTTAAATACTGCTGATTTTCTCACCAACACAGAATGTTTAACTATTTTTAATTTTTGTTACTGTGATGGATATAGAAGAGGTGATCCTAATAAGCATTTCCTTAATTTATTAGAATGATTGAGAAAGTAGGTATCAAAGATATTTTTTAATTTTTGTAATTTTGATGAGTAGAAAAATTGCTTGTATTTCTTTGATTACTAATGAGGTTGACAAATTATGTTTTTATAAACATGTCATGTTAAGAGACTTTAAGATATCACAAAGGCAAAATTATGACAACTTACCAAACTAAGTTTAAATTATATATGAATCTATAAAATTGCCCCAATTATGCACTTCGGTGTGTTTCAGTCTGTCACAAATAATATGTTGCTGAGTTTTGTTCACAACAGCAGCATAACAGCAATGAGTAAATTGTACCTAGCACAAAGAGTCCTTGAACCCTGTGTAGCAGCAACAGCCTGGGAAGTTGAGATGCAGCACTGGCAGCTTTAATTGTATTAAAACTGTTTCTGCATAGAGGTCACAAACTGGCGGGCCAAATTGGGTCTACTGTTTTTTCTTTTTCATTTATGTTTATTGATTTGAGAGAGAAGAGAGACATCGATTTGTTGTCCCACCCATTCATGCATTCATTGGTTGATTCTTGTATGTGCCCTGACCAGGGATCAAATCCACAACTTGGTGTATCTGGGACAACGCTCTAACCCACAGGTGGCAAACACAAGGCCCAAGGGCCAAATCTGGCCCTCCACTTGTTTTATCTGGCCTGGCACCTTGTTTCTACCTGGCGGCAGCACCAAGCTCCTTGCCCCTAGTTAAGGAGTAGTTACATTGATATAGTCCTAAAATTACGTTCAGCCCTTTGAAGGCACCCTCGAGGCTGATGTGGCCCCCGGGGAAAATGAGTTTGACACCCCTGCAACCAACTGAGCTACCCAGCCAGGAGAGTCCACTGACATTTCTTGCCTTCGCTGAAATATATGCATTTAATTTAAAATAATTGAAAGCTAATAGTTGGGGATAGAGTACAAAGAACTTTTTTTCTTGAACCATTTGAAAGTAAGTTGCCAGACTGATGCCCCATCATCCCAAACACTTCAGGATGCTTTTTCTGTAAACAGTGACATTGTCCCTCATAACCACAATCTGTTCATCAAAAGCAGCAAATTATCATCAGCACATTAATGACCACCTATTCTAACCCCCATTAGAGTTTTGTCAGTTGTCCCAATGATACCCTGGAGCTAGAGGATTTAGTTCACAACCTCACTGCATTCAATCATCATGTCTCCTTCAGCATTCAGCATTTCCTCGGCTCTCAGGGCCAAGGTTATGAAGGGTACTTTTGAAGGTTAGAGACCAGTCATTCTGTAGCACTCCCCTCAGTTTATGTTTTCCGATGTTTTCTTGAGATGAGATTCAGATTATGTACCCTGGTGACAGTATGACAGAAGGGATAGTGCATTCTTTCAGGTAACACATAATTTCACTTTCCGCCCTGACTGGTGATAGTAACTTTGACTACTTGGTTATGGTGGTGCTTACCAGGCTTCTCCACTATGAAAGGACTCTTCTACTAATCAATAAGTGTTTTGTGGAGACGTACTTTAAAACTGTGTAAATACTCTGTTCCACATTAAACTTAAAATTTATTCATTAAAAATTCATTTACTTACAGCCCTGGCTGGTGTGGCTCAGTGGACGAAGTGCTAGCCTGAAGACCAAAAGGTTGCCAGTTCGATTCCTATTCAGGGCACACACCTGGGTTGCAGGCCAGGTCCCCAGCTGGGGGCGTAAGAGAGGCAGCCAATCTCTGTTTCTCTTACACATGATGTTTCTCCTCCGTCCTTTCTCCTCTCTCTAAAAATAAATAAAAATTTTAAAAATTCATTGACATATTAATAACTGTATAACAATATAGTTTCCTGTTGTATCAATGAATTATGATTTGTAATATCATTATTTATTTTGTTACTCAAATTGTCCTTGATTTGACCAGCAGGATTCTATTCAAGATGGCTTTGTGTCCTCATGACATGTGTCCATCCTTGCATTCTGGAAAAACAAAGTATTATACTGTCCCTGATGTGATCCTGGAGTCAACCATTTCTCCAAGGATCAGTGCTTGGTTTCTTTTTGTAGAAAACTGGGCACTGGGTATACACTAGGGTGCTCTTGCTAGTGAGATACCTCCCTGTGCCCTCTCAGGGGCCAGAGCTGTATGACACACTAATTTACGTCTGTTTATTTCTGTATCCAAAGCTGTGTGTTTACACTATTCTCCAATTCCAATCATCCAGTACCATGAGATTAATTCTACTTTCCTGCCTTTCCAAATTGAGCACCCTGTTTCTCAGACAGAAACCTGGCTTCCATTCTCTTTAATATATTTGCCCACTGGACCAGTCCTCCTTGTGCGACCACTTCGCATCTGCACCACCCCCTCATTTGCACAGATGCACTCCTCACTGTGCTGGGCTCTGCCGTTCCACGTGGACACCCCGTGCCCTGGACGTCCTCCTCATTCTGCTTGGACTCTGTCAGGTCACACCTGGTCGCCACTGCATTTGGGCACCCTTCTTACTCTGGCTGAGCTCTGAAACCCTATGCTTTCCCCTCTCAAATGTAGAGATCCTCCTCCCTGTGCATGGGGATCTGGGCCCCCAGGCCTGGTCATTTGTAATTTTGATAAGTGGGAAAATGTATTTTATAAGATTGAGGAATCGTATTTTACCTTCTCATGTTAAGAGACTTAATATGGCACAAATATTACAAAATTAAAATAGCAAGGTCACCCCCTTTTTGTCTAATGTTCTTGTCCTTTACCAAGGAGATATATATATCTCCATTTGTTAAAGGAAGACATCTTTGAAAATTATATAGCTGAAACCTAAACAGGGCAGAATGTTTTTGAATTGCGAAGCTAATTTTTCACAGCATAATATCTGATCGCTGAAACCTGGGCAGCCATTTTTGTTGCATAAACACCTTGTGAAGATGGATAAGCCCTCAGTTAAACCAGGCAGTTACTCCGAGTTTCGTAGAGCAGTTGTTTCTGTTGTCTGTTTTTACTTTTAATTTTGAGATGGGGAAATCTAATTTGCCATTATTTTATTGTAAACATGCTAACAGTATCCTTTTCAAAAAAAATTTATTGACCTTTCTTGCTGTTTCGATTTTTCTGTCAGCCACCATGCCTCCCCCACCTTAATATGCAAAATTTCTCCTTTTTGTTTGTTTTTAAAATCTAAAACTTTTGGGAAGAGAGAGTTATTTTGTTCAAGTCAGATAAAGGAAATGTTTTAAAATTCTGAGACAAAGTATATCTTACATGTCTCATTTACATTACACATACATTGTTTTTACATTTATCAAAATGAACAAGTTCAAAAAAAAATCTACCCTAGCCAATGTGACTCAGTAGGTTTGGCGTCATCCACAAACTGAGAGGTCGCTGGTTCAATTCCCGGTCAGGGCACCTGCCTGGGTTGCAGATTCCATCCCCAGTCGGGCCATGTGTGAAGGCAGCCAGTCGATGTTTCTCTCTCACATTAATGTTTCTGTCTCTCTTTTTCTCCCTCCCTTCCTCTCTCTATAAAATCAGAAATAACAAAAATTTTTTAAAGGCATTCAGTGTCCATGTCTAATTATGATCTTGGTAAAGTTTGTCAGGGACTATAATATTCCAGAATACTACCTTTATTGAGGATGATACTGTAGTTAGAGGAGACTGTTATCAGAGTTTGCCAGGTTGAAAGACTGTCCTGTAGTTTTTGAGCACTGCAACAAAAGTATTATTAGACTTGCAGTTGTGCAGACATTTGTCATGAGGACAGGGGCATGTTAGTATTGGCCACTTTATTGTATTCCCGGCCCAGGGCCTCACCATGACACTAGGAGGTGGGTGCTGATTTCCCACTTCACTGGTAAGAAAACTGAGCCTCCGTAATAATTAAGAATGTGCCCCTGTCACACAAGGGGTAAGGGGCAGAGGTTTGGGAAGACTCCAGAGCCTGTGGCAGTTTTTCACATGGCCACAGTGCCTCTCTGTTGGTTGTCTTGTACATAATTAATTCAATACCTTAGGCTTATCTCATTTAGATGGTATAAATCGTTCAGTTTTGTAACAAGTAATTTATGTGCTTTCTTTGGCAGAAATTATTTTCCTGTCTGTCATCTCTTTAGACCATTATATGCAGTTGGCCAAAAAGTCCATTTAGTTTTTTCCTTAAAATAAAAAATACATTTTCACCAATAACTTTATTGATTTGGATATTTTGAGTATGTGGCTATCCCCTGCTCTTGGCTTCTAGTGGGTAGAGGCTGGGGTGCTGCTAAATATCTTCCAATGCATAAGACAGCCCCACAGCAAAGAATTATTTGGCCAAAATGTCAATAGTACCAAGAAACTTCACAGACCACTTTTGACACGTTTGATCAGTCACAGCACCTTCTCCACACACTGAACAAATCTTTTTCTTTTTTTTTTTTTTGCGTTGCAGTTTTTCACCTTTCTTGAAATAACACAGCATAATAAACCGAAAGTATTGCATGTTTTCTTCCATATTCAATATTAAAATGGCTGCACAAAAAAGAACACCAATTTTGATAAGTTTGTTTGAAATGCACGCTGATATGACAGCTGTCACAGCACAGCCTAACAAAGTTGTTTTGAATGAAGTTAGAGACAACTCAGCACTACTAGAGCCATCGTACGGAAAAACTAAGTGAACTTCTGGCCAACCCAATATGTCAAGTCATTTCTAATTTATCTCCTAGATGAATTACAAAGCTTATATTCATGAAGAACTGGGTTCCTTTGAAAAGCGTTTTCTTCTGAATTCCATTTATTTAGCTGAAATAAAACACTCTTATCAGAACGATTCTCTTGACATCTGTGGAAGTCTGATAACTTTCCAGAAGTGGTTTTTGTGGGGTTTAGAGAGATGCATTTACCCTGCTGCAGTAGTTCTTGTTAAACCAGCACTTAATATTGCTGTTTCTTTGTTTAACATTTTATTTATTTGTTTTTAGAGAGGGGAAGGGAGGGAGAAAGAGAGGGAGAGAAACATCAGTGTGTGGTTCCCTCTCACATGCCCCTCACTGGGAACCTGGCCCACACCCCAGGCGTGTGCCCTGACTTGGAATTGAACTGGCGACCCTTTGGTTCGCAGGCTGGCACTCAATCCACTGAGCCACACCAGCCAGGGCAAAACCAGCAATATTGTTCTAATGTTGGTCTGTACAAGTGAAATTATTATAAGATAATTATTTTTCTTCCAAGTTAAGATTTTATCTTTGAACACAGATTTCTTCTTTTTCATGGTTTTGCTTTGCATTTTGCATAGGTTTTCCTTGATCTTGGAAAATCCTAATTTGGTTCTCCTCAGTGATCATTCTTTCCAGATTCTATCAAGATTTTAAATTCAGTAATCACATTTTGTGCTGTGTGTATGAGTACTTGGGGACCAGAGGTTCTTAGTGCTCTAATTGTAATTCCAAGAAAGTTATCCTAACAAATTTCCATTCAATAGTCAATTAATGTCGTTACTTTTGGTTCAATTTTTCTTTCCTATCATCTATTAGTTTTGCTCCAGTAGAAGTCATATATTCTAATAGCTGAACTTGATTTCCTTTCCTCAGATTTCTGAATCCCCTTAAATGAAATACAATTTTCCTTTTCCTACTTGTAGTTGTGTGTTCCCTGAGACCTATTTTATCTCAATACATCGTTGGTATCTCCAGGTCAGAGGTGAAGCAGTTGGCAGGATGAGGCACAGTGGCTTGTTTCTGAGATCAATAGTGAGCCATCTGGCAAAGTGCAACCTTACGGCGTTGGGGGGAAGAGTGCTCTTTCCCCTTGAGCCTTTTCTTACGTAGGCAACAGCCCTCTCCCAGGTGCCAGATCCACAAGCCTCCTCCGGTCTGTGAGGATCGGCACAAATGGCGGTCCCTTCCCACAGAAGGCCAGCATACTCAGACCAAGCAGACTGACAGAGAATACAGTTCTTCATGCCGCAGCTTCTCCTGAAGGCCCAGGAGAGGGAATGGCCCCAGGGGTGCCTTCCAGGCTCTATACTCTGTGGTTGTTTTTTATTTTACTTTCTTTTTCAGAGACGGAGTTAGGAAAAGTCTCTATGGCACTAGTTCAGGCTGTCTGCTCAAGCCCCTCAAGGCTTGAACTTTTCGTGTATTTTGTCATCAAAAGAATTTAGGAAGAACTCTGCTATTTTATAATGCTCCGATGTGAACTACTGGATTTAACTGTCTTTTCTACAGAAATGATTCAAAGCACTGATGACTGTTGTGAAAATAATGTGTCCTTTAACATTCATAAAATTCATGAGCTCATATTTCTACTTTAAAACAGTGAAAACTTAATAACATCAGACGTAACTCTTGACTCTGAAATTTAAAAGGAAATATATTAAGTATTTATTCTGTCTCTTCTGTCAAACTGTATGGCAGTGTAATTAGCTCTAGTTGATAAAGTTATTCTCTACAGAAGTCGTCCAGCCCATTTTTAACCCCTCATAAAATAACTGATTCAGCAACAAGCAGTGGGTGAAACTGTTAGTTAAAAGGCTGGCAGGGACCTCTAAGGTGGCGGGGTCAGGTTGCTGCCATTAAATCCAGTGATCGTTTCCTCCTGGGATGACACCACAGGTGCACACTAAAGCGTGCAAGGGTGGAATACGTGGCTTTTGTGAGAAATGTTTCCAGAAAAAAATGGAGGCATCAAAATGAAGAAAGAATGATAAACTATAATTGTTAAATCTGGGTGATGGGTGATTGGGAATTCATTATAATAAATTCTCTTAGGAATTTTAATTATAAAAAGTTTTAAACTAGCATTGGTGTTTTGGTGACGATAAATGAAAAAGAAAATTACTTAGGGTTTTTTGGTGGTTTTTTTTTTTTACAATTGACATTCTATTTCATGTTATGAAGTTGTTGTCCTCATGCTTGGGAGAGGTGACCTACAAAGTTACAGAATTCATGGCATGTCCTTTTGACAGATCTTTCCCTAGACCACTCTGACCTGGTGGCAGAGTTGTTGAAAGAGCTGTCTAACCATAACGAACGCGTGGAGGAAAGAAAAATTGCCCTCTATGAACTTATGAAGCTAACACAGGAAGAATCTTTTAGTGTTTGGGATGAACACTTCAAAACAATATTACTTTTACTGCTTGAAACCCTTGGGGATAAAGAGGTAAGTAAAATTTCCTTTTTAATAGAATTAATTGGTTCTCAGCTTTTTACATATTTTTAGGATGTATAATGTGTTTTCAGCTAGAGATGTGAAAACTTAATTGTGCCATATGCCACATACTTTGTGCAGTTGTCTATGATTTCCCAACCCCTACCCCAATATTAAGACCATGTATTTTCAGGCACGGAAAATGTAAAAGATTTTCTACAACTGAAAATATTAAAAACATTAAAATGTTTCTTTCTAGCCTACAATCAGGGCTTTGGCGTTAAAGGTTTTAAAAGAAATCCTGAGGCATCAACCAGCAAGATTTAAAAACTACGCAGAACTGACTGTTATGAAAACATTGGAAGCACATAAAGATCCTCATAAGGAGGTACGTTACCTGACACCCAAATTATTATTGTATTGCTACTACTACTGATGTTACAGCGGGTCTCCCCCTG
>VMDR010026458.1:0-14007 GCA_007922815.1 Macrotus californicus
TGCAAATGGAAAAGAAAAAAAGCTGGGTAGCAGTACTTATGGTCAATGAAATAGACTTTAAATCCAAGGCTATAGTAAGAGACAAAGAAGGGCACTTACTACATAATTATAAAGGGAGCAATCCAACAAGAGGATGTTACCCCAGTAAACATATATGCACCCAACATAGGAACACCTAAATATGTGAAGCAAATCTTGATGCACATAAAAGGAGAGACTGGCAGAAATACAAACATAGTTAGGGATTTTAACACCCTATTGACAAAATGGACAGATCTCCCAGAAAGAAAATCAACAAGGACACAGCAGCCTTAAATGACCCACTAGATCAAATGGATTTAGTTAATACCTGCAGAGCATTTCACCCCAAAGCAGCAGAATATACATACTTTTCAAGTACACATGGAACGTTTTCTAGAATAGACCGCATGTTAGGACATAAAACAAGTCTCAATAAATTTAAGATACTTGAAATCATATCAAGTATCTTCTCTGACCACATTGCTGTGAAACTAGAAACCAATCACAAGAGGAACACTGAAAAACACATAGAGACATAGAAACTAAATAACATGTTATTAAACAATAAATGGGTCAACAATGAGATCAAGGAAGAAATCAAAATATACCTTGAAACAAATGAAAGTGAGGACACAACAGTACAAAATCTGTGGGACACTGGGAAAATAACCATATGAGGGAAATTCATAGCATTACAGGCCTATCACAAAAAAACAAAAAAAAAACAAAAAACAAGAAAAAGCTCAAATAAACGATTTAACTACACACTTAAAGGAACTTGAAAATGAACAACAAACAAAACCCAAAGTGAGTAAAAGGAAGGAAATAATAAAGATCAGAGCAGAAATAAATGAAATAGAATCTAAAAAATGATACAAAAGATCAATGAATCTGAGAGCTGATTCTTTGAAAAGATAAACAAGATTGACAGCTTTAACCAGACTCATCAAGGAAAAAAGAGAAAGGACCCAAATAAATAAAATCAGTAATGAAAGAGGAGAAATAACAACTGACACCAAAGAAATACAAAGGATTGTAAGAAAATATTATGAACAACTACATGCCAACAAACTGGACAACCTGGACAAAATGGATGAATTCCTAGAAACATGCAATCTTCCCAAACTCAATCAGGAAGAATGAGAAAACCTGAATAGATCAATAACACTAATGATATTGAAGCAGTAATCAAAACACTCCCAGCAAAGAAGTTCTGGACCTGATGGCTTCACAGGCAAGTTTTACCAAATATTCAAAGAAGAACTAACACCTGTCCTCAAACTATTCCAAAAAAATTCAAGAGGAGACAAGACATCCAAGCTATTTTTTATGAGGCCAGCATTATCCTAATTCCCAAACCACATAAAGACACTACAAAGAAAAAAAATCATAGGGCAGTATCTCTGAGGAGCACAGATGCTAAAATCCTCAACAAAATATTATCAAACCAAATATGGCAATGCATCAAAAAGATCATACACCATGATCAAGTAGGATTTATTCCAGGAATCAAGGTTGGTACATCCACAAATCAATAAATGTGATTCACCATGTAAACAAAATGAAAGATAAAACACATGTGATCATATCAATATATGCAGAGAAAGCATTTGACAAAATCCGGCACCCATTTATGGCAGACAAACCTCATAGCAAAGTGGGAATAGAGGGAACATACCTAAACATAGTAAAGGGCATATATGCCCAACCTACTGCCAGCATTATTCTCAATGGAAAAAACTACAAGCTACCCTTAAGATTGGGAACAAGACAGGGATGTCCGCTTTCACGTCTCTTATTCGGCGTAGTACTGGAAGTGCTAGCCACAGCAATCAAACAAGAGGAGGAAATAAAAGGCAACCAAACTGGAAAGGAAGAAGTAAAACTGTCATTATTTGCAGATGACATGATACTGTACATAGAGAACCACAAAGAGTCCACCAAGGAACTACTAGAACTGATAAATGAATTCTGCAAAATAGCAAGATGCAAAATTAATATCCTGAAATAATTTGCTTTTTCATATGCCAATAATGAACTAACAGAAAGGAAAATGAGCAAAACAATCCCATTCACAATTGCTACAAAAAGAATAAACTTAATCAACAATGTAAAAGACCTGTATTCAGAAAATTATAAGACACTGAAGAAAGAAATAGAAGAAGATACAAATAAGTGGAAGAACGTACTGTGTTCATGGATAGGAAGAATTAACATCATTAAAATGTCCATACCACACAAAGCAACCTATAGAATCAATGCAATTCTTATCAAGATTCCAATGACATATTTCACAAATCCAGAACAAATATTTCAAAAAATTTATATGGAACCACAAAAAGCCCTGCATAGCAACAGCAGTCCTGAGAAAGAACAAAGTTGGAGGAAATCACACTACCTAATATCAAGCTATATAATAAGGCTATAGTAATTAAAACAGCCTGATACTGGCATAAAAAACAGACACATAGATCAATGGAACAGAATAGAGAGCCTAGAAATGAACTCACACCTTTATAGTCAATATTTGACAGAGGAAGCAAGCACATATAATGGGCTAAAGATAGTTTATTCAATATATGGTGTTGGGAAAATTGAACAGATACATGCAGAAAAATTAAACTAGACCACCTTCTTACATCACACACAAGAATAATTCAAAGTGAATCAAAGGCTTAAATATTAGACCCCAAACCATAAAAATCATAGAAGAAAACACAGGCAGCAAAATCTTAGTCATTGCTCATATCAATATTTTATTGGATATATCTCCCTAGGCAAAAGAAACAAAAGAAAAAATAAACAAATGGGACTACATCAAACTAAAAAGTTTTTGCACAGCAAAGGAAATCATCAACAAAATCAAAAGACAACCCACAGAACGAGAGAACATATTCACTGATACATCTGATAAGAGGTTAATATCCAAAATTTATAAAGAACTTACAAAACTCAACACCAAAAAATACCAAACAATCCAATTAAAAAATGGGCAAAGTACCTGAATAGATGGTCCTCTAAAGAAGACATACAGATAGCCAATACACATATGAACAGATGCTCAATGTCACTAAGCATCAGAGAAATGCAAATTAAAACCACAATGAGATAATAATCTCACATATTTCAGAATGGCTATCATCAATGCATCAACAAACCACAAGTTCTGGTGAGGATGTGGAGAAAGGGAAACCCTTTTGCACTGCTGGTGGGAATGCAGACTGGTGCAGCCACTTGTGGAACACAGTATGGAGATACCTCAAAAAATTAAAAGTGGATCTGCCTTTTCTCCCAGTGATCTCACTTCTGGGAATATATCTGAAGGAACCCAAGATACTAATTCGAAAGAACATAAGCACCCCTGTGTTCACTGCAGTGTTATTTGCAATCACCAAGATATGAAAGCAGCCTAATTATCCATTAGTAGATGAGTGGATAAAACAACTATGGGACATTTATACGTGGAATACTACACAGTCACAAAAAAGAAGAAAATTTTACCATTTGCGATAGTATGGATGGACCTGGATAACACTATGCTAAATGAAATAAGCCAGTCAGAGAAAGACAAATACCATACGATTTCAGTCAGATCAGGAATCTAATGAACAAATTGAACTAACAAGGAAAATGGGGACAGACTCATTGGTGGAAAGCAGGATGACAGCTAGTGGGGGGAGGTGAGGGGATGGAGGGATTGAGCAAAAAGGAAAAAGGACTCATAGACATGGACAACAGTGTAGTGATTGCTGTGGGGAATGTGGTGTAAAGGGACTAAATGGTGATGGAAAAAAAATTAAATTAAATTAAAAAAAAAGGAAAAACCCACTGCTCCCTCCCTCCACCAAAAAAAACCAAAACGAAGCAAGAAAACAAAAAACAAAGTCACACAACCTAGAATAAAAAAAAAGACTTAAAACACTTAATTGGGGGATGTTTCCAATGATCAGTGATAGCTGCTACCTCTTCCATAGCTTCTTTTCTGGAATGAATGACCATATGTCTTGGGTCTGCCTACCAAACGCTCCTTGCCTCTGTAATGATGAGTAAAGGCTGCCTGAAGCCATTTGTTTTCTCTTGCGCTTTCCTGGTCTTACCTCTGAGCCCTGTGAGTTCTTATGCAGTCTGAATGGCAGGAAACTTGACTGTCTCACCACCCCTCAGGAACTCACGTTGAAACACTGGGTTGATTACATCAGGCTGATTGACTTTGTTGAGCAGAAAGTTTCAAGTCTATTAGCTGACACAGATGTGTTAGAAGTTTAGAGATAGACTCTGAAAATTCAGGAGCCTCCCACTTCAGTGATGTTTTAGGGGTCTAGTTATCTGGGGTATGTTGAGATAGTATCTCCCAAGTGAAAATGTTATTGCATCTCACACCTCTAACCCTTCAAGAGAAAAAACCACAACATGTGATTATTTTTTGCTTGTGGAGGTAACTTATACATCTTTAAGGATATTATCAAGCTGCTTAATTGTCTATTACAAATTTATTCCTAAACTTGTAGTGATGGGAGGTATAAATAATTTTTGGAGGCAGTTTTTTTGTGAAGCTTAAAAATCAGGATGTTTCTGTTACATAATACCAGTATGAAATTTGTAATTTTGCATGAAGAGGGCCTTAAAAATTATATCAGCTTCAGGTCTTATGATGCCTGAATCTGCTCAAGATCTCCCATTGTTTAGCCCTTTTGAGTTGTGATTTCTGTTATCTGGAATTAAAAGCATCTTAAAAATAAAGAGGAGAAATGGCATTTTGTGTTCTTCAGCATCTTTTGACAAAACGCAAACTTTGCCCCTTCTCTGTTTCTCTCCCACTTTGACAGAGTGTATCTCCAGACTGGGACTGTTTGCTACATATCAGCCTCACAGTGTTTACCTCCTGAATCAAAAAGTGGGGCCTCCCAGAATCCCAGAGTGGCAGCATCTGTCCTTGAGAAAATGAGAGTGGTCCTGTGTACTAATCAAGATTTCTGAGGACGACCCACAAAACAGAATCTGTGCATCTGAAATAGAAGAGGAATTTATTGCATGGAAATTGTGTGGCTCACAGAGCTGATTGCTCACCATTTGGATCAAAGAGCTTTGAGATGAACCAGGACAGAAAGAAAGAGAGGTACGAAAGAGCCAAGGTGCTGCCCAGGAGGCTGCACTGGCACTATTGCCACCCGTGCGTGATTCCATCACAGCCATGGGTCTGAGTGCTAATATCTCAGAAGGAAGAATCCTGGGCAGATACCACACTGGCCTCCCAGAGAACAGTGTTCATGTTGACTCTACTGATTTACCTGGGCTTCCCCAGATTCTTAGATTCAAGGCTGATTAAAAGGCCTTCAAAAACGAGTCACAAAAGATCTATTCTTTCTCGCCCTGAAACAACATTCTATACAGGCTGGTTGAGTGGGTTGAAGAGTAGCATTTAAAGGAGGATCCCTGTGATTAAACATATTTTTTTTTTCCTACTGGGCTACCAAAAGCTCTCTGAATTTTATTTGATTTAGCAGAAAACACATTCTGAGAAAGGTTTCTTTAGGGGCCTTACACATTATTTTCTTTGTTCCAGGAAGAATTTCAAATAGATTATTAAAAGACATCAATATATTAAGAAAGTTTAAAGTTAACAGGTAAGAAAATGATGAAAGGAAATATAAAATCAAGCCTGAATTAGGTTTAGCACACAAAACTGTGCTGCCAGATCTTACTGGTTTATTGGCACTGAGACATAAATTTTGTTTTCTGCTTTTGGAAAACATACATGGAAAGGGAGAAATGGCCACTGGTGTGACTGACAGCATCCAGAGGCAGATTTGCTGGGCAGAAGTAAAACTACACTAGTAGGGAGACGGGGAAATTGCTGTGGTAGGTCTTCCTCAAGAACACTGGGAGTGTTATGAGACAGCACCGGCCCAGAGCGGATCTGCCTCAGGGAGGCCTGTAGTGTGTGGGTTCTCGACTTCATGCAGGAAAGATTTCACAGTACGAGTCCAGGTGATTTTGAGAGTACATTTGTTAAAGCTGGGACTGTGAAACAAAGGAAGGACTTAGGATAGAAGTAATAGGAGAGGGCCGAGGCAGTGCTCTGCTTTGGCTCCCTAGAACCAGGGTAGTACAGGAGTGAGCCAAGATGGGGCTGCTGTCAGCTCACTGGGAAGTCAGGGAAAAGGGGGCTCTGGAGAGAGGATCAGGGGGTCAGCCCAGGAGGAGCTGTTGCTGCCCACTGCTTCCCTGGTTGGAAGTTTCATTGGAACCCTTAGAGTTTAGGGGGAAATAAAAAGTACATGCCCAAGAAGGGGCATGGGTTTGCTCTAGGGTGAGCCTGCCAGTGCTGAATCTTTGCCTGAGGGCTTTTTATCTTTTTCTGCAAGTGAGAATCTTAGGGGAGGGTTTCAGCAGAATATTTATTCATCAGCTTTCCAGGTGAATTTTTTAATACGCTGATGTGTCAAAATGAGCATGAGATGGGGCTCTGATTATTCTTTGGTCTGCTATACTGTTTTGCTTTTATCTTGTCTGTTTGCTTTTAATGGGGTTTTTGTTATTTGTTCCCCTGACTTCATCTGTCCTTGGGCTTAGCTGTCACAAATGACATTAATTGGGTTTCTGTTCTCTATCTCCAGACCTGGGGGACTTAAGCTACATATTCTCTGGTTAGGGAGGAGGGGTGTAAACTATTCGCTCTCAAGTGTCCTTGGTTAGGGGAGAGAAGGTCTTGTGACTCACCAGCTGGCTGTAAGTTGCTCAAACTGTTTGGCCTTGTTTTATTTTCCTGTCTCAGTTTCCCCATCCCACCTGCCTAGAAATTTTCCTAGTTTCTTACTATTCTGCCTCAAGAGGATGTAATGAATATCATCCTCAAAAGTTTTCTTATAGTAAACACCCAACTCTTAAAAACTGTTTCATATAGTTTTGCTCAGGCTGGGCTATTGGCAAAATATCAAAATATAACTTAATAAAAAGGATAAATAAGAGGCCTAGCAGTTTGATTCAGGAATGCAATTCTTTATTTTTTTTCTAAAAGTAGAGATTCTACAGGTATAGTTAGACTGTATTTCAGACACTTTTTCATGAATGTTGTGTTTCCCCTAATGAAGATTTTAAAAATTTGAGCATCATTGAATTAATGTAACAAAATCTGTAATATATATTGCTAATTAAATCAAGTAACAGTGTTTTAAAAATCAATAGAGACAGAGGATGGAATTAAAATTCTATTTTGAAAATTGAGGAATCAGGTTAGATAATGTGCTGGAATAGATTGGGGCATGACAACAGCGTAGAGGGAGTCTGAGGGACACCTTCATATGCACCAGCATTCCTGCAGGATGGAATTCTGACTTTGATCTTATCTACAACTAGTCATCTAAATCTAATTTTCTATGTTAACGGGAAGGGCTACAATGAGGTTAACCTGGAAAAACTTCGAAGCAATTGTAATCAAATGCTCATCTCAACCATAAACTAAACAAAATAAAACAAAACAAACAAAACAAAACAAAACCCCAACTCAGGTTGCCCTGTAATGTATAACATTGAACGATGTAACTTTGCTCATTGGAGAATTTTTCAAGATAAACTGGTTTTAAATATATAACTAAGTAAGACAGTAAATTGACTGGACTGTTAGTAGGGATATGTTCATCCTCACGTTGTAACAAATTATTATGGTATAAGGGGGAAAAAGCAAATCTGTTTTTGCACACCTATCACCCAGCATGACTCTGGAGTTCGGACATGAACATGATGGGTTTGAGAGAACATTTAACTTATTTTAAGACCAATAAAGCATAAAGAAAGATCAGTAAAAGTCCAAAAGAATTTTTAAACAAATTTATTGAGGTATAATTTACATATTATACAAAACACCTATTTAAAGTACACAATCTAATTTTTCATTGTAAATTGACAAGGTTGTGCAATCATTACTAAATCTGTTTAGAACATTTTTGTGCCCATAAAAAGAAACACCTCCCACCTATTAGTGGTCACTCCCCTTTTCCCCCTCTCCCAATCTCTGCCTTTCTGCAGCTGGGATGGAGCTTCTACCCAGTGAGGGAGGGTTGCATGGAGGAGGGTGGATCCTCTGGGGCCTTGCAGTGGAGTTTCTGCAACATGAGCTTGCAAAAAGAGGATGAGAAATGCAGGCAACTGGAACCTTCTGGGGGCAGGTGGGATGGGAACCTCAGGCTAGGTTCTGGAGGGAGAGGTAGCCCCTGTCTTCTTTACTGCCCCTGCCCGCAGGAAACTACCCAGGGTCTAAGGGCAGAGCTTCTCAGGGGTAGGTGATAAGACAATGGACCAGAGTCTAAATGCCACAGACTCCCACTATCATTACCACAATTTGGTTGATTTTCTTGAATAAATGATTTTCCACTTGCTGTATACCCTTAAGAACAATGTTCAAAGACTTTAAATGATGATTATATGTAATATATACAATTTAATATATAGCAATAATTTAATAATATGTTCAAATCTATATAATTTTTACCAGTCAATTGTTGTTTTGCTAGGAAGCAGGACTTCTGAATGCCCACGTCCTAGAAGCCCTAAAACAATTTTTTGTCATCCTTAAGGGATTTCCCCCTGGGTCAGTGTTGGCATAACTCTGCGTAAATCTTTTGCCACATCTTCTCTCATGAAGACAAACATAATGACACGCCTCGCCTTTGCTCACCTCCAGGCTATCACTATTGGCTCTGACTTAATAATCACTCCTTCCTTCAGAAACTCCCTGCCACCACCTCCTTAAATCTGACATTTTGAATCTCAGATTAAGTACTAATTCCTTGAGGAATGAAGTTTTTCTTGACTTATTGAGACTACATCAGCAACTCCTCTATGATGTCATTGCTTCTTACAATTTTCCTTCATAGCACTGGTCACAGAGTTTTATGACACGTTTCTGTGTTTATTTGATTAGCATCTCTTTCCCCACTATACTATAAGCTTCTGATGGCAAGGTTAGTGGGGTAGTGTCTATTTTAGTAGTCATCACAGGGCATACAACAAAAATTGTGCAATTAATGAGTGAATAAATTCATCCTATGTGCTCTATAAATATTAATACATATATATAATCAATAATATATGTTATATATATGATTGACTGAACTGCTTCTCAGAGATATTTCCACTCATACTCTCACCAGCATCATGTGTAAATTTCTTTGCATCTTTTCCAGCATCAAGTATCATCTTCATAAAAGTTGGGACTAAAATGACAGAATAAGAAGTGTTTAAATGCACTTTTATTGATGATGAACGTGAATAGGTTTTGCATGTTTATTGACCACTTACACACTCTTGTCATTGATGCATTGTCTGCTCATGTCCTTTGTCCATTTTTTGAAGTCACACTTTCAATAGAACTTACAGCTTTTTGCTGGTGCTGGCCACTTGCTAATCTTGCCTAAGTATTTGAGGCTTGTCTCTGCCAGAGGGTGGGACTCTTGGCTCAGACCTCCCTCTCCAGCCACTGGTGATTTCCAATGTTTTGCCACAGTTCACTTAGCCAATCTTATTTAGGGTGGGTGCTCTTCTGAGTTAATGAGGAATCAAGTCAGGTGTTGTACATTCTTCCCTGTCAATGTTTATTTTGTGCTGCTGCTTCTCTCTATCTGCCTCACTCTACCCAGTTTCCTGCAAATTACAATTACTTACTGTCAGTCTCCTTCTTTCTGCACATTGGCATGGCTTTGGGGTTTGCTGTTCTCTTGGTTTCTGTTGGAGTCTCTGGCTTCTGCTTCTCCTCTTTCACTAAGCTCCAAACTCTCACGGGTTCTGCCAGTTCTTTCTCCAGGCTTTTTACCCCCTATTCCTTGGTTGGCTGCTGTCAAAAACCCATTTATTCAATAGAATTAGGAGGTCACCTGGTGGTACTTGGCTCTAGGTCCAGAGCAGAGGAAACAGTAATATGTCATCATGCTAGAGTGCCACAATGAATTGGAAAAAAGAACAGGTCACAAAATTGAGAAGTTTTGAGGAAGTTAGTCTAGGGCAATATTTTGTTTAGCATTAGCCTTGTTACCCAATTAACAAAAGTTAATAGAATCAATTTAATTAAAATAGCTCAGTATAGGCAGACATTCCTTGACTGAATCTGAGGGGGGTTTTGGATTGCTTGCTATAACCACACCCTCTTTTATTTCTTCATTGTTGACATTCTGAATCAGTGGTTGTGGTTGAAAAATCAATGATTTTGACTTCCAGTCAGAATGGAGGCATAGGTAGATATGTTTTGCTTCCTTGCACAAACAAAAGAAGGACAACAAACAATTTAAAAACAAAAAAAAACCACAGAAATTCCAGAAAATCGAACTGTCTGGAATTCTGACAACCAAGGAATTTAAGAAGAAACATTCATCCAGACTGGTAGGAGGGGCAGAGACAGAAGCTGGGGTGGAGAGGACATGCAGCAAGGTGGCAGCTGGCAGACCGGGTGGTCCTACATTCACATGCAGGAGGAACAACTGGGGAGTGAGATAGACCACATAACCCAGGGTTCCAGTGTAAGGAAGTAAAGCCTCAAAACCTCTGACTGTAAAAACTATGGGGGTTGTGATGGTGGGAGAAACTTCCAGTCTCACAGGAGAGTCCACTGGAGGGACCCATGGGGTCCTAGAATGTACACAAACCTACTCGCCTGGGAATACTGACTTCAGTATTCCCAGGGCCCAATTCTAAAAGGGCTCACTTCGCTTGTGGGTAGTGGGGGAAGTGACTGAAAGCAGGGCAAGAGCCAAGCAAGCTAGCAAGTGGCATTGTTCTCTCTCTGACCCTCCCCCACATACAGTGCCACAATGCAGTGAAGTGGGTTTCCCAACCCTGATGAATACCTAAGGCTCCACCCCTTACAATATAAAAGGTGTGTTGAGACAAAGAAATATGGCTCAAATGAAAGAACAGATCAAAACTCCAGAAAAAGAACTGAGCGATGAGGAGGCAGCCAACCTATCAGATTCAGAGTTTAAAACACTGGTAATCAGGATGCTCACAGAAATGAATGAGTATGGTGCAAAATAAAGGAAGAATTGAAGGCTATACAAAGTGAAATAAATGGAAATATACAGGGAACTAACAGTGAAGGGAAGAAAACTTGGACTTGAATCAATGATTTAGAACAAAAGGAAGAAATAAACATCCATGGATCTCTACATGATATACAAATAAATAGATGATTATTCATAGGCCATTATGAGTGACCCTTAATCATTGAAAGTGGTCAAGGGACGCACTTTACTAAAACCAGGCATGGGAAAACGGAAATAGTCTCTTGCCTGCTCCTGAGGGCCAGACATAAGGGCAAACAACCACTTGGATGTGGCCTTGGGAAATAAGAATCCCCCCTTATGTGTTGGGTGGCTCTTGTTACCCCTTGGGGACAAGGGATGGAGAAAAAGTTGCACATAGTGCCCTGGATGATTGGGACATGGCTCCCAGTCTTAAAGGTGACATACCCAGGTCCAGCAGACCACAAAATGCTTCTTTGTGGCACCTTTGTGGTACCCTATGGCCCATTATGAGTTCTCCACTGTTGTTGCAAGTAGTTGCTGAGCCCCGAGTTGAGGCACGAAAGGCATGGTTTTCATGCCCAGGAAGACTCTTTCTACCAGCTACTGCTTTGTCAAAAGACCAGAAATGTACTTGTATATTGCCTGAGGGTTGTAATTGGCCATTGCTAGTGCCTACAACTGTTCTGTATTTTTGCCCTTAGGGTATAGTGGACAGAGTACATGCCTATGCCTCAGTGGCTAACGAATCAGTATGCTGAGTCTGTGCTGAACTCCTCCTGACCACATTTGCTGGCTTTCTATGGCTCATCTCTCCAGCTTCTGTCTCAGATTGGACTTGGTGGCAGGGTGGAGGTGCTTGGACATGGTCTGTAGCTGTCCACAGGGTGCGTTGGTCCTGGGGTTTCCCGGGTGGTGCAGGCCAAGGTCAAATTGGACTTGATTACCACACCTGTGGAACAGTGTACATTTCTTGTGGAATGCAGCCTAGACTGGCATCTGTGCTGGGATGAAGCAGAGGTGTGACTGGCCCCTGTCGTTGTTTGGCTGTTCCCTGTGGGGTGGTTTGGGGTTGGCTCACAGCTAGGACTGTAAAATGTAGTCCCATGTAGGGCTGTTCCACGTAGGGTTGGCTGGGCCAGCACTACTCCCTCCCCCGTGTTAAAAGCCTCAAGGACAAGCCCAGGTGGGCTGGACTCCTACAGGTCTGTGTCAGACTCAGACTCTAAAGAATTTTTGGGAGGTGCAGAACGGTGCATGGGCTGCAGTTCCCACTGGAACCCTCTGAGTGCGTCACTCACATTAGTGGTCTTATTTGCCTGGGGAATTGGACTGGCCATGTACCTAGGGGTGGCCTTATTGCCTGTTTTAGCTGGGTGCAGGGTTTTGCCCTCCTCAAAAAGGGACTTTCACAGAAGTTATCTTCATGTAGACTGTGTTGTAAGAAACCCAGAAGGGGTAGATTGTAGGGTAAGTGGAAGCAGTCTGGCTTCCTCATCCAGATGTCTGGGCAACTAAGGGAAGCAGTTTCCCATAACTTTGAGAATGGGCCTGGCCTTGACAAGCAGTGTTCCCATAGCCTTGAGTGGGCTCACATGCACAGTATGAAGCTCTGTTGCATAATATCTGTTGGCATCTTGCCAGCTTTGTCTGTGTTCTAGTATTTAAGGGGATAGGGTCTCTCTGGTGGTGGTGGGGCACAGGTGACATGCAGCTTGCAGCGTCCGTAATCGCCCTCCCTTGAATAAAGGCATGTCAGACATCCCAATGGCTCTGTGAATATACTTCCATCTGCCTGAATCCCGTGAACCTGTCTGGCCTTGAACCATCACAACACAACATGCAAGTCCAGGAAGCTCAGAGAGTCCCAAAGAAGTTGGACCAAAGGAGGAACACACCAAAATGCACCATAATTAAGTTACCCAAGATTGAAGATAAGGAAAGAATCTTAAAAGCAGCAAGAGAAAAGGAAACAGTTACCTACAAAAGAGTTCCCATAAGACTGTCAGCTGATTTCTCAAAAGAAACCTTACAAGCAACAAGGCGCTAAAAATAAGTATTCCAAGTCATGAAAGGCAAGAATCTATAGCCAAGATTACTCTATCCAGCAAAACTATCATTTAGAATTGTAGGACAGATAAAGAGCTTCCCAGATAAGGTCAAGTTAAAGGAGTTCATCATCACCAAGCCCTTATTATATGAAATGTTAAAGGGACTTATCTAAGAGAAAGATACAAAATACGAACAGTAAAATGACAAACTCACAGCTATCAACAACCAAACGTAAAAAACAAACAAACAAAAATGAACTAAGCAAACAACTAGAACAGGAACAAAATCACAGAAATGGAGATCACATGGAGGGTTATCAGCAGGGAGGGGGAGGATGGGAGAAAAGGTACAGGAAATAAGAAGCATAGTTGATAGGTACAAAATAGATGGGGGCAGGTTAAGAATAGTATAGGAAATGGAGATGCCAAATAACTTATATGTACAGCCCATGAACATGAACTAAGCATGGGGGGGATGCTGAAGGAGGATGGTGCAGGGCAGAGGGGGATAAAGGGGAGAAAAATATGGGACAACTGTAACAGCATAATCAATAAAATATACATATAAAAAGAAAAAAGAAAAATCAATAATTTGAAACTCTCCTATTGTGAGTCTAGTTAGAACTGACTTCCCTTTTGAACTGTGCTCATCAACTAGTCTTCCTTATGATTAACAATTATCTCAAACCCCCTTTTAATGTATACCCCTCTTAATGATGAACTCTCAAATCTTGTTAGTTCTCACTTAACAGTGGTTACTTCTATGGTCTAAAGTGCATACAAATATTTCTTCCAAATTTATGACGGGCAGTGATCATACCCCTAAAGATTACGAGGAAATTCTAGAGCAATACTACAGGTCATTTATCTGCAACTTCTATTGCTTGTGGGGAAAAGTTAGACAGTTGTTTCATTTTAATTTCTTC
>VMDR010026459.1:0-14005 GCA_007922815.1 Macrotus californicus
TCTTAGCACAGCTTTTCCAACTTACAGATGAGCAGACCAAGATGCAGAGCAAAGAGTTTAACTAAGACAAAGTAGCTGGTTGATGGAACATCTACATTTGAAACTATTCCAATTGTACATCCTAATATTAAATCACACTTGGAAAAGTTTTAACCAATTAATCTTTGTAAAATTTGAAACTTGGTATCTTTTCCAAGAATTACTCATGCAATTATCTTTCTCATTAAAGTATTTTGTAATTATACAAATACTTTCTTAGTTGCAAATTATCAGGTAAAAACATAAAAACGTTTCTTGATTGTTATCTTCTGTGCACATGTGCACACGCACACGTGCACATGAACACATATTTACGATTCCCCTTATTCTGCGTTGGGGATGGCAGTGATGCTTCTGGTCTTTGCAGCCACCTGCCCATGTCTTGATTCTTGTAATGTGGCAATTAACCAGCAAATTCTTAATGACTAATTAAACCATAATGATTGAGGTACAAGGCATTTCCTGGGGATTAATGGCCAACAGAGAAGAGCTGATGGCCCATGACATAGATGAGAGTCATTAACCCCAACCAGCCATTAATCCTGTGAAAACTCTATACACAAAGGTTATCTCATGCTGGAAATAAAAACAATGAAGTATGGTATATGTACATACTTGCTAAATGTACTTGCCAAATATGGCACCTTGCTAAAGAATACGTGTTTCAATTGGCCTGAAGTAATCATTCAACCTTTAAAACCTACCGCCAACACTGCAGAAATATTTAATAAATTAAATAGCATGTCTTGAGTAATTTTGTTGCAAATTACAGAAGACAACTGGAGCTGGGAAAGATCAACACAAAGGAAAAGGTGCCTCCTCAGACTTGAGGTCAGAAAGTAGCTGAAATTGAGAAATGATGGAAACTGGAATTTGGAAAGAGGTGCGAATCCAAATAGTATTATGTGCAGCTCATCTCTCCTTCCCTCTAAATTAGTATTTTGTTCTCTCTCTCTCTCTGCAAATTAGCTTCCTTTGCTTTAAAGATTTATGAACAAATAAGACTGTTTACAGTGTCTTTGATAACATTTCATATATTTGGACAAAGAGATCAATTTTCTTTCTAAATTCTAAATACATGTCCTTAAACTAGGGAATCTGGCTAATATTGGGTCAGGTAACTAATTAGAAGTTAATCCAGCAGTGACTCTGTATTTGTATGGTGTGTGTACACTTTGCAAAAAGATACATGGATGGCAAATAGTTCCACAAAAAAAAAAAATCTGTGTCACTTGTCACTAGGAAACATGAATTAAAGCTACAATGGGATACCACTACATACTATTTAAATAGTTAAAATTTTTTAAAAAAGAGATTTACCAACCTGGCTGGTGTGGCTCAGTGGATTGCGAGCCGGACTGCGAAGCAAAGGGTTGCCAGTTTGATTCCTAGTCAGGGCACATGCCTGGGTTGCAGGCCAGGTCCCCAGTAGGGGGCGTGTGAGAGGCAACCACACTTTGATGTTTCTCTCCTTCTCTTTCTCCTTCCCACTCTCCCTAAAAATAAATAAATAAAATGTTTAAAAAACAAAAAAGATTTACCATACCAACTGATGACAGGTAGTATAAGGAGAAACTGGAACTCTCATAAACTGTCGGAAGGCATGTGAAAGGGCAAAGTCATTTTAGAAAAGTCTTACAGCTCCTTACATACTTAAACATACATCTGCCATACAATTCAGCCATTCTACTTCTAAGTACCCATCTAAGAAAGATAACAACATATGTCCACATAAAGACTTGTACGCGAATATTCATAATAGCTTTATGTGTAATAATCATGATAGGGAGCCACCCAAATATCCATCAACATGCAATAAGTACAAGTCTCAAAACAATTGTGCTGAGCAAAATCAGCCAAACAAAAAGAGTGCTCACCACCTGATTCTGTCTACATAAAATTCAGGATAACACACGTTCGCCTATAGTAACAGAGAATAATAGATCAGAGGCTGCGTGGCTTTGCAGCAGGAGAGAGAAATTACAAAGCAGAGTGAGGAGACTTTGCAGTGATAGGTATATTCATTATCTTGATTGTGGTTATGGTTTCATGGATGTAAATTTATGTTAAAATGTGTCTAATGGCACACATCAAATACATACAGTGTATGGCAAGTCAATTATACTTCAATAAAGCCATTTTTAAAGTGGCTATTCTATGCCTAGGACAGCGACAGAGACAGCCATGAAAGCATAGGGATTTGTCAAGGGATACGTTGGCCCCTTGCAACCTTTTACGGGCGAGATATTTAAGAGCCTATAAAGTGCATTAAGCACAGTACTTACTTGTAAGAACGTGCCTACATTTTACTTATAAGGCATTTATAATCTGCCTATTGAGGGGAATAAAATTATTACCTTTTTATAAAAAGAAAAGATAAGGCAACATTACATATTTTAAGAAAGGCAAAATACCTCTGGAAAGTGTTTTAAAGCGGGGAGAGATCATTTCCAATTGATAATTTAAGAAAAGACTGCATTAAAGAATCATAGTTAAAGTAAGACTTTGAGAACCTGCAGAATTCCTGCAGGCACAGGCCAGCATGAGCAGGAATGCAGAGGCAGAAAATTTTAGTGTGTTATTAAAAAAAAAAAACACTAAAAATCCAATTTTGGTGGTGCATAGCATGTGAGCTGGGGAACAGTACTAGAGAAAGGTAGAAAGATAAGTTGGAGATTATATTGTTTAGGTTCTTATATATAGCAGTTAGGATTGTATTTAATTTGGGATTTCCACTTCCAAGTAAGATGTAATAGGTTGAAGTAATCGTTTCAACAGGAAGAAAGGAGTGAATTATAAAAATCATACCTCTGAAAACAATGTAGGGCTGTGGAACTAAGCAAGACTACATCAGTTAAGTCCTAGAGAGAGAAGAGCCTTGCTGAGTGAGTTGAGATCAGAATTTATATCCCTAGTGGAATATTCTGAGACTAAGGATCCCTAACTGGAGCTAGAAGGACTCTAATAAGAAAAAGCAAACTCAGAAGGGTTTTCAGGCCATGGTGTCTGGCATGACAGACTGAAATCTAGAAGGGCCCCAGATATACAGCTGTTTTTCCCAACAGGAAATTTGCTGAGTGCTATGGCAGTACAGAAAGCTGGACGCCTGCCAGAAGCCACACAAAATATCTTAACTCTCATTCTTGTAGTGCTTTAGCATCAAGTTATATTCTGCAGGAAGAGAAACATGCTAAAGCTCTCTTTGCCAGATTTTGATTCTGTGTGAGGTGGGCTGAAGAACTAAGCTTAAAACCTTCAAATAGGCAATATTTCAGGGAAGAGAGGCAGCCAATGTCAAAGCCAGGGAAGGCCACAATGAGACAGGTAAGAGAACAGCCTCATGGTGTTTAAAAGAAAAAAGTACCACTAAAGGAGATACTTTAACAAACATACTATAGAGCTTGCTTTTGAGACATTTGTGGATTGTGTCTACCTGAAAGAGAATCTCAGACCCAGCACAATTTAATTTGTTTGAATCATGAATGGCCCTTCAAATTATGTGCTTAGCAAAGGACAGGGTCATTCCTCTCTGGATACAAGGAACACTTACTTCACTCTATATTGTTCTTCTATAAACAATGACTGAAATAGAAGTTTTAAGTCTTGAGACTCAAGAAGAGTCAAGAAAATATGTCTGTACATCAAGAGAATAATCAGACAATAGAAACAGACCAACAAATTATACCTTTGTGGGGGACAATAGTCCATGACTTTAAAATAACAATTATAAAATTTTAAAATGTCTGAAGAAAAGGTGAACAAAATGAATGAAGAGATGGAGAACTTCAACAGAGAAGTGAAACCCATATTAAAAAAAAGCAAACGAGTATTCCACTCTGGCCAGTATGGCTAATTGGTTGGAGTGTCATTCCGTGAAGCAACAAGTTGTGGGTTCGATCCCAGATGGGAAGCATGGAAGAGGCAACCAATCAATGTTTCCCTCCCTTTCTCGCTCTCTTCCTTTCCCCTCTCTCTAAAATTAATAAGCATATCCTCTGGTGAAGATAAAAAACAAATAAACGAGTGGGTATTCTAGAAGAGAAATAGCAGGTTTTTATTTTGTTTTGTTTTGTTTTTTGTAAAAGGCCAATTAGTAATTGTTTTGGGATTGTGGACCATGTGATTTCTCTCAGTGAAGTACTTAACTTCCCTGCTCTAGTGTGAAAGCAGCCTTACACAACACATAAACAAGTAGATCTGACTGTATTTCAGTGCAAGTTTATTTACAAATACAGGTGGTAGGCTCTACTTGGTCCAGGGGCTGTAGTGTGGTGAGTTATTTCCAGAACTAAAATGTACATTATTTAAAATTCCGAGGTTATTAGATGGTTTTAGTAATAGATTTAACACTTCAGAACACAAGATTAGTGAACCCAAGTTCACTGAATAAACAAATGTACAAAGTGAGAAAAAGAATAGAACAGAACAGTGCACAAGAGACAAGCAAAATAAGTAAGATGTAGCCAACTTGACTAGTATGCATAAAATTAGAGTCAAAGAAGAGAGTAAAGAACAGAATTATTATTTGAAGAGATGCTAACTGAAAATTACCTAACTTGATTAAAGCACCAAATATGGTTTCAATAAATTCAGGAAACCCTGAGCAAGCTAAATAAAAAGAAACTCATACCTTACTTAGAAATAGAAAAAAACTTATCAAGAGTAATGATAAAGAAAAAATTTAAAGCAACTAGGGCTTTTGGCATATTATATTTTAAAAAGCAAAAGTAATAAGATTATAGATAACTTTTCAACAGTAACTATGGAGGCCAAAAGACAATGAAATAACATCTGTTGGATAGGGAAAGAAACCTGCCAATACAGAATTCTGTCCAAGTGAAAATACCCTTCAAAAATAAAGTGAAAATAAAGACATTTTCTTTGTGTGTGTGTGTGTTATTGTAAAAAAATAAAACACATTCTGAGGTTCTTCTTTTATGACCAGACAGCCAAATTGTTCTCCTCTACAGAGATCTTTATCATTTAAGGGTCTCTGTCCTCTCCTGCTACAGAGCCTTGGTAGAGGTCAGAGGATTCTCATTCAAAGAAGTCTCTTTTAAGTTTGCAGGCCATCCTTTCTCACCTAACATGCCTGCTTGGTTTATGCGAATTGTGTAGCTCTTCCCAGGAAGTCAACAATGTCGCTCAGTACTCTTCAACAGTAGCAGCCCCAAGACAAAGGGCTCTGCGACAGCCTGATTCCCAGACCACAAGAACTCCCTCCTGTCATATCTATTTTAGAATTCAGAACTCATATTCTTCAAGGAAAAGTAAACGAACATTCTCTGTAACCCATGAAATAGCTGCATCAAAAGTATGTGGGGCACTAATTTCAAAATCAGATTCTCCAGTCTCACCTCAGGTTCACTCCATCACAGTTTTGGGCGGTGAGCCCTATTCCAGCTCTTTAAACTAGACCCTTGGGGACTCCCACGTCTGAAGTTTGAGAACCAGGTGATTTTTTTGCTCAGGACATTGTACATGCAATTCTCATGGTCCATGTGTCTAAGAAACAGATACAATATATAGTCAGTAAATTTCCCCAACCCTTTAGTAGACAGTTTTCCATTAAACAACAAAAAGCAGTATTGTGAGTTTGTGTGTGTATAGTGATGGCGGGCAGAAGGATTCTCCCCTCGATGCTTCTGCTCATACTTTGAACTTACGAAGTGTTTGATCCCGGGATCCTACAGAAAATTCACTGGCCATTACAGACATGATCAACGTGGTTTTAAATGGTTCACATGTTGAGCTCCACTATTAACCAAGCTGTGCTGTCACACTTCTCCATTCTTCTAAACAAATTCAGAGAGTCCAGCACTTCTGGTTATCAGCAAAACTGACTGCTTTGGGAAAAGCAAATTACTGGTTGCTAGACCTGAAAAGATACTAGCATTAATAAGAGAAGAAATTTTGCTATAACATATGAGTCACTGGAAGCGAGGTGACACCCTTACTTAATAGATGAAACAGTCCATAAAAGTTAAGGCCTCCATCATCTTAATGTTATCATGTGACATGTATATAGTTTATAAACAAAGACAATTGAGAATGGTTCTTATGTAAGTGTGAACAATAAAAGGAGGGTGGCTAACTCATTATAATTTATTTCAGCCTGTTTTGAGCTAAAAAAAGGAATCGAAGTTCTCTCCTCTCACATGTAGTAAGTCGAACAGGTGACTGTAGAGAAGCCCATATGACCTCATCCCTCTTTCCCAGATAAACGCCTAAGTGTTTGCCACATTAATGTGCCACCGGATAAAAATGTTTGTCCGGATTCCATGGAAAGATCAATACAAAGAGAAAGATGTTTTACAGGTTCTGTATTTTCTTTCTAGAATGACTGTCAACTCCTATGATAAGAATGGAAGTCAAACAATTTCAAAGAGACGTCTCCCTCAACTTTTAGAACAACAAACACTGTGTGGCCATTGTTCTTTATTTGTACGTTAGTGAGACCACAAGCCCTGTATCTGTCATTTCAGAAACTTCGTGAATCCTGGAAACTGGGCATAGATCAGCTCACTGAACCTTTATCTTCAATTGGAATTTAATGTGAATCCAACAGTATTAAAAAGCATGTCATGTTCCGTGGTGACGAGTGAGCATATTAATGCCACTGTTTGGTTTGAGTGTGTTCCTTTAATTTCATACCTGCATAGTTAAAGGCCTTTAAAGCAGAATGTTCTGTGATGAGCATACAAAGTGTATAATTTGAGGACAGCTATATTAAAAATTTCACTTTTTCCCATATTCTCTATATCAACCCAGCTGGGTAGGCTTCCCTTGGGTCACATTTTGACTTGCTTTGCTTTGGTTTTTGTGGACAGATTTGGTAGACACTGTTAACTAAAGCTGGTGCCAAACATAGGTTGTAGATCTACAGTGGCATAGAGCCCAGGTGAATGTCTCAGTCTGGGAATCGCAGACCTTCCATAATGCCAACTGTCCCACAGTGTCCTCATCTCATTAAAGGTTAATTAGTTTCCTTTCAGCCTGTAGCTCCATGATATATTATGTGGGTCATAAAGATGATATGAACATGTACTTGGCATGCAATTGTGGACTAACCATATTCATTATGGAGGTATAAATTCACTGCTCTGGGGCCATTTCTATCCTGGCAAAGCAAAAATAGTCTCTAGGAAAATCAGACTAAAGATTGGAACTTTGCTCACATCCACACTGGAGCGGTAAACCTCATCCGTTACTAGATGGAGAACAAATTTCTCAGGGCCAGTAACAAAGTTACTCCCAGTTTCAGAAGGAGACATGAGACTCACAATTTTATTATATTCTGTAGGAGATTCGATTTAAGAAGCTACAACTGAAGGAAAAAAATGCTGGAATGAACTTGTCAGAGTTTTAATATCTCTGTGTTCAATTTACTGCTACCACACAATTGCTATTGGCAGGGTGGGGAGAAACAACAAAAGGATGTGAAAACCCATTCTCTAAAACCTCTAGTATGTGGTCAAATTTGAAAATAAGTTTTGAATAATTATTTTCATTTCATTGTACAGTCTTACAGACCTCTCTGTAAGTATAAAAATATGATGGTTTGGCCCTAGCTGGGCAGTTCAGTTGATTAAAGCATTGTCCAGTAAACTGAAAGGTCATGGGTTCAGTTCCTGGTCAGGGCACATGCCTGGGTTGCAGGTTCATCCCTGGTTGGGGCATGTACCAGAGGAAACAGATCAATGTTTCTCTCCTCCTTTCTCTCCCTCCCTTCTCCTCTCTCTAAAATCAATAAGCATGTCCTTGGGTGAGGATAAAAAAGTTAAAAAAGAAAACATGATGGTTTGGACAGTTCCCAGAAATCAGATATTATAAAAAAACTGATTCTAATATTTTATCAAACTGCTATTTCACCTTGACTATTTGTTACCTTACTATTTTTTTTCCTTAGCTAACACAAAGGCAATTTATTAAGAGATGATGACCATGGTGACCTCCCTGTCTGCAGGTGCTGTCGGAGGGGATGGAGTGATATTCTCCACCTGTGTGATCTTCATTTCAATGGACATGAGAACTGACTGGGCCCCTGGTCCAGGGGTCTGGGTCCTGTTTCCTCCTGTGGCCCACGGCTTCAGGTGGAGAGCAGTGACAGCCAGCTCCTTGCACTCTGGGCCACATCCTGGGCTGCCAACATGGCAGCATGGAGGGAGTCACGGGGTTGGGAGGGAATCATCTCAGTCAGCCTTCAGTGTGCCAGTCACACAGCAGATGGTTTCCTTGCCAGAAAAATCAGTCCCAATTCTTTTCCTCTAAATTACAGAATATATCTGAATGTTGTTGGACTCGAGGAATTTTACTCACTGCTTTATTAATAATTACTTGAAAGGGAAATGTTTAGGCACTGTTTTAGGATAGTCAATGGGAGTATGGTATTAATTTTTATTAAATATAGGACCCATGTCCCGATTTCTTGAAATAGATTTTTCCTAACATTGATTTTTTTCTCGAATTTTAATTTATTTAAACTACACTTATGTTACAATTTCTTAAAGTAAATATTCCCAAGACAAATATAATTCAACATGCATTTTGGTTAATATCAAAAATGTACAAGTGGGAGGGAGATACCAGTTGGTATTTAATAATCAAGAAATAAGTTAGTTCCTTTATTGGGGGAGCAGTATAGCCAGTCATCAGATTCCAGATAACTAAACCCAATTATCCAAACTTCTAGAGAATCATTACATTCCACTCTATTGTCATTTCACGGATTTGTGATGCATCTTCTATTTATCATAAAACAGCTTTCCAGTTCTCTAATCTGACTTAGAAAGAACAGACTTTTTTAAAAAGATTTGTATCTATTTATAGATAGAGGGGAAGGGAGCAAGAAAGAGAGGGAGAGAAACATCAATATGTGGTTGCCTCTTGTGTTCTGCACACTGGGGACCTGGCCCAAAACCCAGGCATGTGCCCTGACTGGGAATTGAACCAGTGACCCTTTGGTCTACAGGCCAGCATTCAATCCACTGAGTCACACCAGCCAGGGCAGAAAGAACAGATTTTTATTAGTAGGATATTTCTGATCCCTTAGAAAGAAAAATAAGTTTCTTTTCTTGTTTCAATCATTCCCCTGCAAATGAAAAGTTAATGAACTGAATTTGTGTGTCAAACTTTCTTATGGATTAGATCTATTTTGTTGAAGTTGGTAAATAGATATATTTGCCAACATGTCTTCATTCAAATTGTTTGCAATTAGAAGAGGTAAGGTCATAAAGCATCCTTTGAGGATCTAGGCCACTTCTTCCATGTAGCTTTAATTAATACTTTCCTCTCCCTCTGGTTAAAATATGAATAAAATCAGCTAAAATGGTAGTACCTCTATTTGATTTCCACACACAGTACAATGCTTTCTATTTCAAGGTCAGCATTCAAGTGTTGCTATGTCAGGACGGGACTAAAAGATTTACCATAGTGAGCCTTCTTATAGATCCTTCTATAAAGCAGAGAATCTCCTTGGTTTATCAGTCAGTGATGGTCTCCTTGTCCCTGAGCTGGAGACATAGGGAAGATTAGCAGAGTAGAAATGAGGTGTACCTAATTAATTCCCCTGATGTCTCTAGATTATATCACTAGTTTTGATAGCAGAACATTGTGACTAAAATGAAAAATATGTACAATAGCTGAAATCGTGAAGGAGGGAAGAAATAAATTTTCCTAATAAAAAGATGTTCTAGACAAAACTAATCGCTTATAATGGCCCTGACTGGTGGGGCTCAGTTGGTTGGGTGTCATCCCACAAATCCCAAAACATCGCTGGCTCGATTCTCCATCAGGGCACATGCCTGGATTGTGGACCTGCTCCCCGGTGGGGGTGCATGCAAAACGCAGCTGGTCAGTATTTCTCTCTCACATTGATGTTTCTCTCCCTCTCTTCCTCCTTCCACTTCCCTGTCTCTAATAATAAATAAATAAATAAATCTTTTAAAAATAGTTTATGATGATAGTTTCTGATGTCAGAAACTTTTTAAGGACCCTTATTTATAATGGCATAACTTTTAAGAGAAAATTTCCTTTAAAGGTTGTTAAATATACATATATATATATTTCTGTTGTACATGGGCAAATACACATTTTCAGCTATTTATATTCCACATGAATATTAGGTCCGAGCAAGATATTTATATTTCTCTGTGGCAATTACATAACGGTAAAAAATGTCTTTGTTCCAACTGAAAGGACAGGAATAATTTGGGAGCTAATTACCAATTATAATTTGGATCATTTAAATGTCTGCCATTTCCTTGTGCCTGTCATCAACCTACTGCGTTTGATGAGAATTTAGCAAAATCTAGATTTTAGAGAAAAAGCAGCCCTGTGACTATTTTCATTAGTTTCTTGGAAGTATAAAACAAAAAGTGAGATTAATGATGAAAAGAACCTTCCATTGGGTTATTTCCTATTGAATAATAGGTGCATTTTATTAGTCATCATAAGAACATTTCTTTGAACTTGTTCACAATTACTTTTGCTGTATTTAGAAATGAAACACAGCTGCAGGTTGTAAATAGTGTTAAATTTGCTAAATATTGCCAAATGTTAGAGCAACACATGATGTTCTAATGGAGGAAGGGAAGGGTTTCCAAGAGACAATATGGGGAGATAGTGGGCCCCTTTGGGTCTATCAACAAGAGTAACAGGGTCAGATGTTCTCCAAACATATCATAACAAAAGAATGGCACCTAATGTAAAAGCTACTTTGAGGCAAAAGAAAAATACAAATTTATGGAAATCAAGAAAAGAGGATTCAATATATTTAGAGTTATCTTCCCAATGCATTTTCTCTATTGGTGATTCTAAATGGTGGTGGTAGTGCTTGGGAATATCTGAATTTCATGGAGGATGGGAAGCGTTTTACTGTTTGTAAAGATTTATTCATTGTTATGAGTTTATATGGAGAAAAAGAAGGAAAATAGTGTTTTCCTAACTGCAGTCCCTGATCTATTCTCATTTGGTTGTGTGATCAGGTTCACAGGACCAATAGGCATCTCATTTACCTCCTCAGTAAAATGTGAGCCATAATATCCACCTTGCATTCCATTTTAAAGCAGATAGAATAATAGGTTATCAAATTTACTGCTTGCCACGTACTACACACTAAACAGTGAACAAATGAATTGTATTATTGACATAAACTGGGATAATGTATAGCACAAATTATACTGCAGATGCGGCTCCAGATGGCTTCTAGTTTGTCCTAGAAGTGTCTAGAAAATTAGATTTTTGTTCTCTGTAAATATCATCCTTCTTTTAATCCATACAGTTAATAACAATAATAATAATGGAAGATATTATCATTTATTGATTAAAACAAAAGCAAAGTTTGGATATCATTCTTCACCCCTTCTTCGTAGATGAGCTCTGGGATGAGAAAACAAATAAATAATTTATTACTGGAAAAACATGTCTTTTATTTCACCTTCCCATTTTAAGCTAATATGTACAGCAAGTACAGACCAGAAATTTAATATATCTTTGAATATTATCATCAGTTTCTTATTGAACACTTGTTTAAACATGTATTAGTTCTCATAAGGCATCCAAAGATTATCTGTTGAAGCCAACCCCCATTAGGAATTCGCATAATAATTTAGCTGCACAAATGTTTCTAAAGGGAAATATATATAGTATGACCATAGTATTATGCAAATTTTGTTTTTACAGCTGTTTAGTTTTGCCGTAATTCTGTATGCCACTTCACAAGCATTGTGTTGAGCCCTGTCAGTGCCGACAGCAGCACACAGGAGCTGGACCTCAGATCCTACAGCTTCAGCCCTGATGTCTGCTTGCCTGCGGGGCATTCTACCTATTATACTAACATTCTAAAACTAATTATGTATGTCAGGGTGACCTCTCTCTAATCTACATTCATCACAGAGTCCGAGCCGGCTGTCTCTATTGTTCCCATTATAAAATAGCGGGTGATAGGCTTATACAATTGACTGTGTCAGAAGTAAACTCACCCTCCATTGCTCCATGCAAATTGTGTATGGTCCCAACAGAATAAAGATAAGCAAAAAATAATCCAACTATCTCCAGTAATTAACTTTGGAGGTTTCATAACAACAGTAGGAAATATATTTCCCATTGGCTTAAAAATGAAATTAGGGAGTACACAAGAGTTACATCTACAGCAATTTAAAAAAGTTTTCTTGGGGAAAAGTTCGATGAAAGAAATGCACCTTGAGTTTCTTTATGTAGTACTATAGTAATTCCTGTTCCTTGCGCTAGCATATTTATTGAACTCAACTTAAAATATATATATATATATACACACATACACACTTTAGTAGAGGATATTCACAATTCTCTATGCAATTTTGAGCATCCATTTGTTGTGCAAATATAGAAATTTGTAATAGGTGCTTCCCTCTCTAAAATATCTATGGTACCTTTTCATTTATCCTAGTGATATCTCAGTCAAAACTTCTTGAAAGATTCATCTGTTGGTTCCCTTTCCATTTTGGAAATGAATGACTTCCCTTGTGTTTAAAAGGATTCTCCTGATAACAAGAACACTTTCGCAGAGGCTGTCAACCATGAATATCGATCACAGGGCACCGCACGCCGAATGCCACACGTGCTCTCGAATGAGAGAAAAGACCGTTTGTGCTGTTTGTGGTGAGTAACCCCAGACTAGTTTTCTGAGGCAGTGGGAGCCATTCCAGTCACATTCTCCCCAGAGTTCTGTTCTTCCAGAAAACGTTTATTAAGAACTTATTATTTTCCCACCATTATGGTATATACAGAAGGAAAGAACTAAACCATGAATCATGTTCTCACAGATGCCACTAGGGTGCTGGGTGAGGGTAGCAGACACTCTTGGGTGAAACCACTGGGTTTGATTCTGGCCTTGGCATTCCCTGGTTGTCTGACTTGAGGCTAGTGGGACTCATTATGCACAGAAAGTGTGTAATAATCTGAGTTGTTTTAACCAATACATTTGTGGTCGATTGTTACACAGCAGGAAGAAATGAATTCATTACCTTACTTAACATTGCAATGCCATGTCCCCAGACATCTTTAGCCCATTCATTCGCTTTATTTTTTACCTTAGCACTTACTACCATTGGACACTCTATGTCTTGTACTTGTTTGTTCTGTTTGTCAATTGTCTGCCCTCATTAAAATATCAGTCTTGGCAATTAGAGATTTCTGCCTGCTTTAACTGCCATAAATTCAGCGCCTAGAACAATGTCTTCACACATTAAATTAATAAATATTTGTTGAATAAATTAATGACTAGATGGATGATATTTAACTGAGATAAATATTGCCGACATGGCCAGCAGTCATACATATTTGAAACATCACTTTTACTACTGAGGTTGCTGCCCAAGCTTTGTTAACATGTATTTCTGCAAGTCCTGGGGATAGAGAAAAATGACTTGTATAAATCAAAGAAAATGATCTTACAATGTCTCATCCAGTGTTTGGTTTCATGAGACAGTACAAAGCATCCCTCTGTTGAATGTTCACATAAAATTTGAGGTGCTTTGAAGTGATTCTAGAGAGTTGGAATGGTATTCTGTGTAGATCATCCTGTAATATAGATCTCAAAGTTCAAGAGCCAGAGGGTCTGAACCATTGTAGAAAGGTACCTACCTGTACATTGAGCCCTGAACTTAAGGGAAGAAAGAGCCACACTGACTTCGGTGGGCTACTTCGTCAAAGATCTGGACCAACCTGGTTTGGTACCCAAAGTGGGCTCTACTACTTCCTGACTGTGTGACAGGGAGAAGCATCAAACATTTTCTGAGTTTATTGTGTCAACTCATAACAATGTTATCAGGTTTTCCCAAAGGTCAGTACAGGTAGTATGTGACTACAACACAGAGACAGCATGGCTTGATGGTTTGGGGCTGACTGACTCCCACAAATGAAGCCTATACTTTGCATTTAGCATTTGTATGACTTTGAGAAAGTGATTAATTTCTTTCTGCCTGAT
>VMDR010026460.1:0-14005 GCA_007922815.1 Macrotus californicus
CACCATGATATGCAGAATTGGCTTTAAAATACACCAGAAAAAGGAGAACAAGGTAGGAGGAAGCGGGGGATAAAGAAAACAAGACTGAGAAAATATTGATAAATGTTCCACCGAGTGATAGATACATGGCGGTCTCTCTGCTTTTGGATACGTCTGAAATTTTTACACTATAAACTTTAAAAAGCAAAAATGTCACCAGTACGTGCCTCTGATTACATTTCTACTTTTAAATTCCAAATAAAAAATTAAAATAATAATCTTACTTTTGAGCAACTGGAATCCTTTTCTTTTTGACTATCAGGTCCTTCATAGGTATTTTCCATCAAAAGTCTCTTTAGCTTCTTTAATTTAGGTCTACATCTTCTTAGTTCCCAGTAGTTATTAGAAAAGCCAAAGATCTAGAAAGTATAAATAGTGTAACCTTTAACGAGGCAATTCTAAAAGAAAAAATCTCAGGCAAAATTTCAGCCCACCCAACTGCCCTCAACAAGAAACAAGTAAAGGGACACTGTCATTCTGCTTTCTGCATGGAGGGCACCCTTCCAGCCTCCACACAGGCACCTTCAGGATGGGCATCTTCAGGAATCTTTTCAAACCCCAGCTAAGAAGGCACTGCCAACATAGAACCAATTATTCAGCTCCATATTCCACGTGTACTTTGGAAACTAGAGTATGCCCAGAAAAGAAGGACCAGAATGGTGACAATTTTACAAACCAGACAGAAACAACTGAAAATGAGTATTTTTAGGCTGAACCACAGAAAATAGACATTATCACGGTCTTCAAGTAACAAAGGGAAGGGAGGGGTGGGGACCCTTGTCCTGTGTTACTCAGGATGTCTCAATTAAGAAGTTAAGGAAGAGAGACTTCTATTCAGTGCAGGAACTTTGTCTTGTTCAGAATGGCAGCTAGTTCCTTATTGGACTGGTGAAAACAGAGTCCTACCAGCTGGCAGGGGCTAAATGATGGGTAAATATCTGTTATCCCTTTCTTTTGTTTTTTTTTTTAATTCTACCATTTTTTTAAAGGTTTTATTTATTTATTTACTTTTACAGAGACAAGAAGGAAAGGAGAAAGAGGGGGAGAAAAACATCAATGGGCAAGAGAAACATGGGTTGGTTGACTCTTACGCACCCCCAGCGGGGGACCTGGCCTGCAACCAGTGAACGTGCCCTGACCAGGAGTCAAACCAGCAAGCAACCTTTCGGTTCCCATGCCAGTGCTCAATCCACTGAGCCACAGCAGCCAGGGCACCTGTTATCCCTTTCTATATCTCCAGCACTTGCCCAGTGTCTAGCACTTAGTAGGTGCCCAGTGAGTGTTTCACCCGAAAGGAGAAAATGCTGAAAGTGGATTATCTTGGATGCCTTCCAATTCTAAAATGGAAGGTCAAGGGATGCTTCTGCTCTCAAACTAGTACAAAGCATGATTGACAAGACAGGGCCCATCGCCTGAGGTTTGCTGCTGAATTTAAGGCCTTCAAAAGAGAAGCTTAAATGCTCTGGCTGGTGTGGTTCAGTGGATTGAGTGCTGGCATGTAAACCAAAGGGTTGTCAGTTCAATTCCCAGTCAGGGCACAGGCCTGGGTTGCAGGCCAGGTTCCCCAGTAGGAGGCGCATGAGAGGCAATCACACACTGATGTTTCTCTCCCTCTCTTTCTCCTTCCCTTCCATTCTCTCTAAAAATAAATAAATAAAACCTTTTTTTAAAAAAAGGAAAATAACATCTTTTACAAAAGGATGAACTGGCAATATGTATAATGAATCATAATGAAAGACAACCCTACAAAAGCCAAAATACAATATTTTGGAAGTTTTTCTGTTCTAACAATAGCATATAAATCACTGAGCTTTCCCAGTATTTTCACTTATTTCTATTCCAATTCTGTTGTTGTGGAAGTAGTTGGCCTGAAGCCATACTGATAGAATTAAGGGCTGTGCTTTAACTGTTACATGTAGCCATGTTTAATTGTAACAGTCTAGCCGGGATGGGGACTTTTGTTTGGTACCTACCATCAGTTGTCTGCAAAACAGTTAAGCAGCTGTCACATATGGCTATGGACAGAAGAGAACTAAACTGTCTTCAAAGGTGAGAAACACACTTCCCTCCAAAATTCAAATTTCTGCCCAGACTAGCGTGACTCAGCTGGGGAGTGTCGTCCCCCAAACCGAAAGGTTGCTGGTTCGATTCCCAGTCAGGGCACATGCCTGGGTTGCAGGCCAGGTCCCTGATTGGGGGTGTGCAAGAGGCAATGAAAATGTTTCTCTCCAACGATGACGTTTCTCTCTTTCTCACTCCCTTCCCCTCTCTTTAAAAGTAAATAAATAAAATGTTTTTAAAAATTCAAATTTCTTTATTTCTTGACCTCTTAAATATTACCTAATGCACTAGTTATGGTGTGAAGGAGTCTCCTTTCAAAACATATCCACAGCAAAACTTAACAAAAATAGGTAAAACTCTTAGGATGAATCACCTAATAGCAAACTTTCTACATTACAGAAAATGGGCAACTTGTCTGGGACTTAAAAATTAAATCAGGAAAACAAAGACAACTTCACCAGACTACAAAATAATAATAACAATAGTGCAGAGAAATTTCAAATTTCATCAGAGAACTTTTCAGATTTCCTGTGATTATATACTGTACACCTAAAGTATTTAATTAAAGGCAAGATCAGAGTAAGTGTCATTCTTATACTTATGTAAAGCAGGAGACAGAGCACAGTACCTCAGAGTGGAAAATGTTACAGTGGGTTTCTTCCATCTTCAGCTGGTCTGGAGTTTTACAACCAGGAATTAAAAGCAACATGTTGGAAGTGCCTGCCACCTTCAAGTCATATGTCTTGTCTTTACTGCACAGCACTGCCTGCTCATCTTTATCACCACGAATCACCATACTGCAGGAAAACGGGAAAAGAAAACGCATGACCTACTGAAACGCCAATGGACATCTTCATTATAAACCGTTCCCAAGTCCTCTAGGCTGACAGAATTTAAAATTAAAGCTTGATGCCACGTCTGGCCCCTGATCTCCTTACCCACCTGACCTGATGGGCCCCACAGAGCAAGAACTGCGCTGAGAGCCACGGGGGCGCCAGGTGGCCTCACCAAGGAAAAATAACTCAGCATGGGCAAGAAAGAGTTAGAGGCAAACTGTGGCCATGTGGCATCATCGCGCAAACTGCTGGGAAAAGCACAAGACCTAAGCATCCAGAAGCTTCCTTCAGGATGTCTCAATTTTCTAAAACATGCTAAAGCAGTACTTCTCAAATGTATGCATGGGCATCTTTGGGAATCCTGTTAAAAAGCAATAGGAGGGGGAGGGGGTAAAAGGGAACTAAATGGTAATGGAAAAAAATACAATAAAAGAAATAAAAATGTAAAAAAAGCAGGTGAGGATTCAGTAAGTCTGGAATGGGTTTGAGAATTCTGCATTTCTAATGAGCCAAGCTGCTGGTCCTGGGTCCCACCTGGGAGTGGCCCTTCTTGTTTTGTTCTGAGAACCCCTGACAATCAGAGGGACACATCCTGTCCTGGCCATCAGCTATGTCACCAAGAAATGGGGACCTTGTGAAAAGAAGGCTGCAGTGCTGAATTAAAAATATGGAAAAGATATGTTTACAAACTGGCTTGCATCAAGTCTCTGACAAAGGGTCACAGGTGGAAAAAGCAAGCCGCAAGAGGGAAAAAAGGATAAAAGGGAAGAGGACTAAAAAAAGACTAAGACAAAGGTGCGGAAAGTGACAACAGAGTTGGTTCTAGCAGTTTTCCTTGTCGGTACAGCATTTAGCCCTCCTGTCCACAGCTCATTTCTTTTAAACCAAGCCTTTGTTTAAGTGAAGAGAATAAAAGGTTTCTATTAGCCTCCTGGTACTAATCACATTTAATACCCCCTAGGGCCTATTCTTCAACACTTATTTCTACATTGCACTATCCCGGCTTTGAAATGTTGTTTAGAGTCCTGACCAGTGTGGCTCAGTTGGCTGAGCATCATCCTGCAAAGTGAAAGGTGGCCAGTTCAATTCCTGGTCAGGGCACATTTTGGGTCGTAGGTTCGGTCCCCGGTTGCATGATCAATGTTTCTCTCCCTCTCTTTCTCCCTCCCTTCCCCATTCTGTAAAAACAAAGAAATAAGTGAAATCTTTAAGGAAATAGAAAAAAAAATATTTTGTTTAGAACTACCCTCCACCCACATGCACACACAAATTTTAAAACCCACATTGCCAGGCCTTCTGGGGTTGCCAACTAGGTTAACTATAACTGGGCAAAGAGGAGGTCCTCACACCTCAAGTCCCTTGTCAAATCCCTGCCAACTTAGATGGGGTAAAAACCCGTGAGTGAGTTCTCCATCAGTTCCCTTGAAGATACTTAGTGGCCAGCATCGGAGGACTGGCCAGTTAACTGTAGTACTTACTGTCTAATGGGTGAAGCATGAAAATTGAAAGGCAGCCTAAAGGATTCAATTTAAAGGAACCTATAAGAGAACAAACTACCTCATAAAATAAAATACAGGTGTCAGAGGAACCTACAATGCAGAAGAGAATCAAACCACAACTTGTAATCCCAACTTCCAGGAGTTGGGACAGCATAATATTGAGATAAAGAAAGAAAGAAAAAAAAAGGATTTTTAAAAAACTAAAACAAGAGAAAAAAACACATAAAAAGGAATGATTCTCTAGACTTCTCCTTTGACTGTTTTTTAACCTATGGTCTTGCAGCAAATGGGTAGCTGACCTAGATTTAGAAATAGCTTCAGATCTTCACTGAGTGACCCCAAGCAAGGAAGTATTTTTGAGGGCATTCTTCCATTACCAAGTCTGTAAAACGGCTTTGAACGTATTCCCTACAGTCCTATCTATTATCTGAGTGTAGAATACAAGAAGAACTCTACAAATATTAGCTATTACCATTGGATTTCAGGGTAGAGTTGCCCAAGGGTTCTGTACAGTCCCTGCTACCGCTGTTTACGTTTGCAAAACTTCACTGAGGGTCTGTCTCCTGAGCTGTTTCCGCGGACACAGGCCTCCGAAATCGGCGGGAGCAGACCTACAGATCTCACGCATTCCAGCTGTCTGGACTGCCTAGCAGTGGCGTGGGGTCCTAGGGAAAAGGCAGCGAGCTGCGGAAGGCGCCACCAGCCTGTTGTGAGGCATCCCCCCGCCCGCCCAGCAAATCAACAATGCGCCTCCCAGGCTCAGTATTCAATCCCGCGTTTCCCGGCATAAAAAAAAAAAAAACCACCTTAAGGTGGCTGGCCCGAGGCTGGAGGCGCTGCGGGCCCCAGCTCACCTGCGCCCTGCCTCCAACTCCTGGCACAGCGCGGGATCCAGCTCCAGCAGGGAGAAGTCGCCGGCCGCGGCCGCGCGGGCCGCGGGGCTGAAACCCAGGCAGTGCACCGCCGGCAGCAACTCCGCTGGGTTCAGCTTGGCGATCTGCAGCGTGGCGTCCACCTCGTCGCGGGTCCTCCTCATCGCTGCGCGGGTTTGGGGGGCGGGGAGGAGCCGCCGATTTAGAGCGCACTGACTCAACCTCCGGAGCTGATGCGACTCCGAAATTTACACGGAACGGGAGACTGTTTCTAAAGCGCGCCAAGGCGGCTGGGCGTGTTTCCGGGGCGGAGCGCGTCGCGCACCCGTCCCCGGGAAAGTCCAAAAGCGTCTCCGCGCGTGAGCTCAGCGCGGTCAGGTCTCCGCAGAGGGAGCCTAAGCTGCGGTAAAGAAATACGTTTTTTCCCGGGGCCGCCTTGGTGGAAGCTTCGGAGATGGAGCTGCGATCCCGCGGGGTGCCACGCGGAACCCTTACCCCTCCCTCTGTCCCCTTGGTTGCCCGCCAATACTCCCTTTTCCTCTCCGGCAAAATAGTCTCATCTGCCAGTGGCTGTCATTCTGATAGCACTTTGCATACGTACTTTCATGAACCCTTCACCACAATCCTGTAAAGGGGGCTCTTGGTCATCCCGTTTTGCAAATGAGGAAGCAAGCTCCTTGCCCGTGATTGCGCCGCTAAGAGATGGCAAAGGCTGATCCCACCCCAGTCTCTGGCTCTCAATCCATCCTGCTGAGTTTGGTGCACACACTTCAGTCGGAAAGCTACGCCCTGGTAGAACTGGATGAGGCATCTCACTTCTTTGGATCTGGGGACCGTCATATCTAGGAGACCATGGCTTGGACCAGACTCATCTGTTGGTTGAGTGCCTGGTCTGCGGTGTAGCCAGCTGGGACTGGTGTCTAGAGGAATCAAACCTTTCTGAGGGTGATGAGGTCCTGCAGTCTCCTGCAGGAGACGGGCAGACTCGCCACTGTAAGACATGTAAATTGCCCAGGCTGCGTTCTGTAAGGCATCATCTAGACCAGATCTTACAGTGAGCTGAAGACAAGCAGAGGTCATCATATACACACACACACATGAATAACTTGTAACAGCATCATATGAACTCTCCCAGGGAGGCTTACAGGCCCGTTTTGGAATTCTTGCTGCCTCAGAGATGAAGGAACCTGGGAGGAACACTCCATTTAAAACTGGTGGGCTCACACTCGGCTGTGTAAATCAGATTTGGGGTCCGAGTAAGAAAATGAGGTGGGCAGGTGACTGAGGGGTTGAATTCAAAGGCATGAGCAGGCATTTTCTTTGAACCCCTGGGTGAAATTGTATACAAACACAAAGCAGAGCATGCGCAGGGGCTGGGTGGTGCTTTAGTTGGTGGTGGAAAGGCTCCTCTACTGACTTCATAACCCTTCTAGTTTACTGCAGTGGAAGGCGTAAAGAATGTGGTGGAGCAAAGTGCTGAATATGAAGGACTTTGCCTGATAAGAACTTATGATCAGGAGGGGAATCAATCACTGTGGATGGCCTTTTAAGTGGGAAACATGCCCTGCAACCAGAAGCAGCTTAGTCTAAGGAAACACTGGCATTTCCATCAGACAGGCCGACTCTGTCCCACTAGCTTTGTGACCTAGAGCAGTTTGCCTAACTTCTCTCAGTCCCGCTTCCTTATCTGAAAAAAGGAGAAAAACTACCTATTCTAAAATGCATGCAAAACAAAGGATGTTTAATAAATGGCAGCTTTTTGGTATTTGTTAATCTTAGTTATTAAGTAATTTTACTATTAGTTAATTAGTGACATCAGATTATTGCTGTTATGGCAGGGGCTGGACCTGGGCTCCTCTCTTCAAATAGAATAATGATCATTTTTATTAATTCATTTTTTAAAAGCATCTTAATGGATATATTTTTAAAAATAAAAACATACATCTACGTATTTTTCTTAAATGATTGAGGCTTTCTCGATTATTCATCTGTTGACAGGAAAAGAAAAACCCGTTTAACCGGTACACTAACAGTTACAGAAAAACTTCAAAAGAGCCAACCAACCATACTAAAGTCACGCATTTGATTGTATAGTGTTCACTTATTGTGTTTCATGGTCTGAAAGGAGAGTTTTGTTTAGTGAAGCGTGCTTCCCGTAAGAAGTGCACATGAGCAAGTTTTTGGTTCTTGTTCCCCCTCTTTCTTCTTCTTTTCTAATTTCACGACGAGCACGGTGATGGCCAGGCATTCCAAAAACATGGACTGTCCTGGAACCATGGCCTTGGCTTGGGCCCTTGTTGACTATCACTCATCAGGTCAAGTCTCTCTAATACGCTCCTCACTCTTAGACTTTAAGCACTTTTACATTTAGTTGTGTGATTACTTCAAGTCTTTCATCGTCTCTAACATGGTAAAGCTATAAAGTTCACTAGGGTGTCCTTAAGCAGAGTGCCCAGCACATGAGGCATCTTCATAAAAATTTGCTGAAAAAAATGAATGAATAAATAAATGAGTGAATTGTAATACTGTTTACCTCTAAGGAGGGGAGTGGAAGAGGACCTCAAAAGAGATTTTTAATTTATCTTTAACGTTTGAATTTTAACACTGAGTATATTCATGCCTGACATATATGTAATTAAAGACATTACAAATATTCTCCTCAGTGTTATAAAACCCAATGCACAGGTAAATGACTTCCAATGGACAGGTGAAAGGTCACTCACGAACAGAGCCGAGAGAGGAAGGGAGGGAGAAGTGAGAAAGCAAGAGCTGCTCATTCTATTCTGTGGCACAGACGGGAGAGGAGAGGAGTAAAAGGAGACCAGTGAGAGCCCGAACAAGAGACAAAGGTAACTGGGTTTGAGAAGTAGTTTTTGAGACGCAGTGGACACCAGTGGCTATTTGATCTGACATGGGGACGAGGAGAGGGAGAAGGGCAAGCATGAATTCCAGGTCCCTGTCATTTACAACACGCTGCAGGAAGGACAGGAACAGATTGGGGGTGAGATGGGATGAGTTTTCATTTTGATATGTGGACGTTGAGAGGCCACGGAAATACACAGGTGAGGACATGGCTTGAACTTTGATCTAGAGATGATGCAAGTGTTCCAGGGGCGTCTAAGGACCCACAGGCCCACAGTCCACTGTGACTTCTTGGCTGCACACAGGAAAGAATTCAAACACAGGCAAGCACAGTTTAAAATGAAAGTGAGTTAATTAGTGAGGCAATGAGACAGAAAATGGCTACTCCACAGACCGAGCAGTCCCCTTTAATGGAATTTGCCTCCTTTACTGAGGTTCATTTAATCAGGGGGTAGGGTATTCAATGAGGGGGAGGAATATGCACAATCCTCCAGGGAAAGAGGTGATTTCTTGGAGGAGCTCTACTGGCCATTTTGCATCCTTATATGGGCTTTTCATTTCCAATCATGGCCAGTGTGGGGGGTGCCATTTAGCATATTTCCATGCTAATATATTATTGTATAATGAGCGTACAATGAGGCTAGGGGTTACTGGCAGGTGAAATTACTCATCTTGTTGGGTCGAGCTGGTCTCTGCCAGTTTTAAGGCATAAATCTGGTGTAGAGAGGGATGGGTAAGGGGCTGGTCTTACTTCTTGACAGTTTCTGTAGCTTTTATTGCTTGCAGCTCTTCGGCCACTTGATTTCAGAACTTGATTTGAATAAAGGTCTGGCCAGGAGCTAAAAGATAAAGCTTTTAAATGCATGTATATGGCAGTTATAAGAATGTCTGTGAATGAGATCACCCAGGGTGAGGATGACTTACCACTAAACACTAGGCTAAAAATGAAAGCTTACCAATATTTGAGGTGGGAGAAGAAATAGAATAAAGTAGTGTCTTGGAAACTATACTACCTTGTGTTTACTTAAAATCCCTTCAGATAAAGAAGTTCTGATTTACAAGATTTATTTACTCCCATTGGAAATACAGTAGTTCACATTTTAACTTCATGTCCTTTGTTAAATAAACCTTTAAGGCTTTGCAGGATTTTCGCCACTAGATGGTGGTATTGCTTTATGTTTCACAGAAACGCTGCCCTAAAAAAGCGAAGGAAAACCCATTAAATATTTACCGAGCTGAGTACCCTATATATGTTATCTCATTCAATCCTGCAATAGTATAAGATCATGGCAGTCCTGTATTCAAAGTCTCCCAATGGATTCCAGTCTTCGGAGTAAAAAGGAAAGTCCTTAAGACCTTATACAATCCCTATTACAACCCCTTCCCCCACATTCTCTAAATTACAGGAGGTTTTTCTGCCTCAAGGCTCCCTTGTTTTTGAATCAACCTGATTGAGATATACATTAAGTAAAATAAACTGCACCCATTTAAAGGGCACACTTAATGATTTGACAAATGCAAAACATTCTCATTGAGGCAAGATAGTAAAAAGGCAGGGAAATTCCTTGACAAGTGCAATGGGGAAACTGAGACAGACAGCTGATTCAAACTGGCCTCATCCAGCACCCTGGCTCTTCTTTCTCCCTTGCCAGACCTTTCCCTTAAGCATTTAGCCCTCAGGACAATGAGATTCGGATCTGCATCCAGTAATCTTAGGAACAAAGTCACAAGGCTGTTGACTCACAAAGAGGAGAGTTTTGGCCTCACTGGAGATAACATCTAGTCCTCAGTTGTGTTGCAGATCCGGGCCCAGAAAAGAATCAAAACCAGATGAGTCAGTGCCTTGGCTGGCAGCAGGATCAGATACAATGACCGATGACTCCCCTACCTTAGCACCAACCAACCAGTAGAAACTATAATCCTATAGTTCCTGATCCCATATGCTTATTTTGACGAATCAGCATATTAAAGTAATACAGAGAGAGCTGATTAGATCACCGGGGAGGGGTAAGGAGAGGCCAAAGAAGGGGGCTGCCCCAGGTGATGGTGAGCAGCCTAGGACAGGATCAGCTGAGAAGCTGAACGCCTTGTTTCCAGGGTACATGGAACTGTGAGCTGCTGGAGGATTTAAAATACAGTGGGCAGAGACTGGCTCTCAGGCTCTTCTTCCTGAAGGATGCCTGGATGCCTGGAAGCTGCCTGCAGGTGGTAGTTTGAATGGGAAGGAACTCCAGGGTGCAGCCTAGGATCAGGCCAGCCTGGCAGAGGGTGGCAGGGTTGTTCTTCTTTGGGCGTTCTAGAGGGACAAGCTCTGAGTAGAAGTCTGCATTCTTCCAAAGTGGTGTAGCTTTTGTACCTTACATGGTTTTAGTTTGTAAGCCCACCCTATGGAAATAAGATAATTAAAAACTAATAGGCGGAAAGATAAAACTCAGGTGTTAATGAGTTTAGCCTTAAATGGTAGGTTTAAATGATTAAAGCTGCAACTAAAGAGTTAAAGATTTTGGCCTTAATTGGTAAGCTTCAGGGACTAATGGATGTGCAAAGCTACTATCCCACAATTGTGTAGCTGTAGCGTTTGAATAAAGACTCCTTTCCTTTATCACCAAACCTTGGCCTCTGGAATTTTGCCTAGAGGATGGCCCCAGGCAGCAGGAACTCACTTGCTATTCTGTAACAAAAGGACACACCTGGAAAGCTGATGAATACTGTATTGAGATGCTCCCTTGGGACATCCCCCCCAAATTCCTGCCTTTCAGAAAACAGATAAAAATTCTTAGAAAAAAGGACCCAGCACCTGCTCTCGCTGGACCAAGCCACACCCCTCCCTTCCCCATCTCTCCCTTCAGGTGTGTTTCTTGGCTTTCTTTCTCCTAAGATGTAAGGGAACCACAGACTTGCCACCGGCAGAGAAGTGGGCAGTACCAGCTCCTCTCAGACTAACCCCTGACCCTGACTCCAAGGGCCCTTCTTTTCCCTCTGTAACTTGTTTCCTGGGCCCATGCAGCCCATCTGGCACACTTCTTCCTGCGTGACTTTCCTTCTGAAAGGCCAAGGCAGTGCTCTGAACGGCCCACTTGAACCTTCCCTTCGAGCGTACTTCCACTTGACCTGCTAAATAAACTCCTGGGCTAGAGCTCTTGGCTCTGAATTCTTTCTTTGCCAAACTCAAGAACAGAGAGCCAACATTGCCAGCAACACTCATCATGCCAAAAGGTATCTCATGTCCCTTACAAAATCAAAGGGGATATTTGTTAAATAGAAACTGCTACTTATTTGAAGTTTTTGTTTACTTATTTTTTAAACTGCTGCCTATTTTGGATTTGCTTTCCTTTTTTTTTCTCTACCTCTTTATCATGGATTTTAGGCTTTCCTTCTTTTCTAATGTAAACAGTTAAAAATATGAATTTTTCTCTAAGCTCTTTTCGGCAGTATCTCATAAATTTGGAAACATTACCTTCCATTATCACATGTTTGCAATATTTCCTAATTGTCTTCATAATTACTTCTTTGCTCCTGAATTGTTTACGAGTGAACTGTGTTTCTCAGGTGTCTGTGACTTCCGAGATGGCTTTCGAAGGGCAACAGAGTTTGCCACCCCAAAATATGCCTCTTTAAGATATTGATTATTTTAAGCTGACTATTTTTGAGAAACAAAGACTCAGAAAGAATCTTTGACCTTCCCCTCCCCGCCGAAAGGATTTAGAGAACAAATGAGGACCTGCTTCAGGAAGGGAGGTGTCATCAGAGATAAGTACAGTTGAATCGGAACTAGTGTGTGATAAACAGGGAGGAATCTAGCAAAGCCCTTTTAATCGAACTGTCCCTTTGTTTCCAGATGACCCCAACAAACATTTATTTACTAAACATTAACTCTTATTTTATCTCCTTTTATTTTTTATAATATTTTATTTATTTATTTTTAGAGAGATAGGAAGGGAGGGTGAGAAACATTGATGTGTGACAGACACATATAGACTGGTTGCCTCTCAATCAGGGACCTGGCCCACAACCCAGGCATGTGCCCTGATGGGGAATCAAACCAGCAACCCTTTGGTCTGCAGGCCAGTGCTCAATCCACTGAGCCACATCAGCCAGGGCACAAATGAAAGAATTTTATGCAATGATGAACCTTTCTTGGTAAAGTTCTGAAGTGAACAAAATACAGTCTTTTCTTGATGTACACAATAGTTGCATCCCAGACAACTCAGGATTATATTAAAATTATATATAAAATACACTGTGTTTCTATGTAAATCCAGATTGTGTTATAGGCTCAGGTAACAGCAAACAGACTTTTCATCCATATGAATATCCACAGGACATAAGAAAAACATTCTGGATTTAGGACATTCAATTCTTTTTTGTGAAGTGATGTCCCAAGCAAAATGGAAACATCTAGCATCCCTGGTCCCTGCTCACTAAAAGCCAGTAGCATCCCCAATAACGTGACAAACCATAGCCTGCACCCAAAATTTTCTAAAAGGTGCTCTTAAGGGTGGCCTTTTTCTTATGAGACCCACGATCATTTAGTGTCATCACAGAAGACACCACTAGGTGGCAGTATACACCAAAGTATTAAGCATTTTTGTTTTGCCCTTCCATTAATAGCATCAAGGACTTCACCGAACCAAGGTTAAGACTAAGACTTCTTAGGAAGTCAGCAGGACTGGGACTGGAGGACAAAAGGACCTCACATTTATTTGTAATGTTTTATTTTTATCACTACAGAAAGGTGACTCAAACACAACAGAGATATTAAAAATGAATGTGAATGATAAATACATGAACATTTTATTTTTCTCTAGCTTGAGTTATTTTCTCAAAGTTCCCTTTAAGAGTCTATCAACAGAGATACCTAACCAGGACATTGCTAAACCAGCAATTTGTTTCTATGCACAGAGGAAGAATAAAAATTGCAGCGGCAGGAGAATCAAGACTTTTATTAATGGTTAAAAATTAGGTCTCCTGATACCAGATAACATTTCAGTGAAAAGAGCCACAAACTGCTTGGGGAATGCAAGACAATATCACAGAGACATGGAATTTAAGTTAATCTTTAAGATTAGGCAGAAATTATACAGGTGTGAATTAAAAGGCATCAACAATGACAGCTAACATGCTATTACGCTTCACCACTGACAATTTTCTTCTGTGTGTTGGGCTCACTGTCTTACAAAGCCATTCACCGCTAACCAGTAGCGGTCAAAGCATGGTCTGCCAACTGGTGATCACTACCCGTTGTCAACCTAAGAATGCCCAAACTAGCAGAGAATTTTTATAAAAATTTATTTGAGCCAAACAAGAGTACACATCTGGAAGCAAGAGCTCAACAGACTGAAATAAGTGCTTCAGAGAGTAAATGTGCAGTTTCCTTTCTGTGTTTGAGATTAAGGAGGGGACAGAAGGAAGCATACAAGGACCTGGGAGGAAAGCAAGATTCGGATCAGATTACAGGATAGTTAGAATTCTTTTTCTTTTTTTTTTTTTAATTACTTTATTGTTGTTCAATTACAGTTTGAATTTTCCCCCCACCACTCTCCCCCCACCCCAACTAATCCCACCCCCCTCCCCCACTCCCACACTCCCCCTTGGTTATGTCCATGTGTCCTTTATAGTGTTTCCTGAAAACCCTTCCCCCCACTGTTCCCTCCCCCTTCCCCTCTGGCCATTGTTAGATTGTTCTTAATTTCAATGTCTCTGGTTGTATTTTGTTTGCTGATTTCTTTTGTTGATTATGTTCCAGTTAAAGGTGAGATCATGTGGTATTTCTCCCTCACCACCTGGCTTATTTCACTTAGCATAATGCTCTCTAGTTCCATCCATGCTGTTGCAA
>VMDR010026461.1:0-14003 GCA_007922815.1 Macrotus californicus
ATGGGAATCACCTTGAAATCAGTTTCTATTGACTACTTTTTCTCTGGACAATGAATCAAACTTTTGTGTTTCTTTACATATCTGTTAATTTTTAACTGTTTACTGCATATCGTAGATAATATTTATAGCCTTAGATTCTGTTATCTTCCTCTAATGAGTGTTGATGTGTTTTAGTAGGTTGTTAACTCAGTTGAAGTCAAATTCTACCTGAAATTTCCGATCACTTCTTTTAGCTGTTGCTTTTTTTCTCTGAGCTCTTTGGAATATCCACCATGCACACGGAATTCAGGAGTCAAGCAAGGATTTGGGCAGAATGTATGTATAGATTTTGGAACTCTCTCCCTCTACTACTCCTTCCTTTTCAGGATTTCCCACCTCAATTTCTAGCTGTTCTGGAATCCCCAGACTTCATCCTTTAATTCCTTAAGCCATTAAGACTGTTGCTTTTTGATTGAGTTCCAGCTGCCTTTCACAGAGCAATCTGAGTAGTGCTCTCAGATGAAAAGATGTATGAGCATAGATCACACTCATTATATTTCAATTCTTTGAAGAGTGGCCATCCCATCAATTCTTGCCAGCTGGCTTTTGATTACTTTCTAGTGTCATCAAATATAATCATGCATCATTTACCGATGGGGATATGTTCTGAGAAATGTGTCATTAGGCAATTTCATTATTGTGTGAACATCATAGGGTGCACTTAACACAAACCCAGATGGTATAGCCTAAGCTCTATGGTATATCCCATTACTTCTAGGCTATCAGTCTATACAGCGTGTTACTGTACTGAATGCTACATGCAATTGTAATGCATTGCACTACGATGCTACAACATCTATGACATAGTAGGTGATGGGAATTTTTCAGCTCCATTATAATCTTATGGGACCACTGTCATGTAAATATGTAGTCCATCATTGACTGAAACATTGTTATGGAGTGTGTGACTGTAATGGTTCTTGTATTTTGTCCAAAGTTTATAATTTTATCCATAAAAAGGTTAGCCCGATAGAGCCTTCTATGGCATTTTATTGGAAATGTATCTTTTGGTGAGATGAATGGTGCAATATTTTTTGTCAGTTCACAGGTTAGCAGAGGAATATTAGTTATTGCTAGGTTAGACAGGATTCATCATTAGTTCTATTTATAGTTTAAATTTTTATAGACAAACACTGAAAAAAATCTGTCCAAATATATATGTAAATATGGAAATTGTTTTGTAATAACAATGTCACTAAAATCTTTAATCTCCTAAGAATACACTAAAAATCACAGAGCACTCTATCACTAATAATTATTTTTTATTTTATCATCAGGCATCTCATTTAGGTCTTCCCTTGCTTGAGTTATTCACTTTCTCAATTTCTGGGAAGTATACCAAAAAGGCTTTTAAAATACATCAAGTTATCAATGTAACTCATTCAATTCAAGGCACCTTATTTTTTAACTCAGAATTGAGAAAGTAAAGATATTAACATTTTTTTACAAACCTTTTGTCAAATACAATATTATTTATTAAAATTATTTATCTTATCATGAGCTTTAAGTATATATTTTTAAAACCTTGGAACTGCAGATTTGGCTTATTCATTATATGTAAAACTTATCACTTAAATTGGCAAAGCCAGGCTTCATTATCAAATCAACTGACCAAAACAGACTTTTTCCAATTCACATGAACATGTGAAGATATATCCCTATGTCAAATCTCAGTTTTGAATTCCAAGGCTCTTTTGCCTTCAGTATTTCCCACAGATAATTTCTTTACCCTGTTCCCATAGAATATTCCTTAGGAGTGTATTTTTTGATAGTACTCAGGGTTTAGAAAAGGCAAACTCTTTAAATGAAACTTGTCATCACTTTCACAACCTCACTGTACAATACCTATGTGTTCAAAACATCCTAACACAGGCCTGAACACACCATGTCCAGTATCACCATCACCTTGAAAATAATGCTCCTTCATTAAGAAAAGACATGAAGCACTGCTGCTACCTTCAGGGCTTCTATTAAAGGAGGCTTTGCCAACACCTGTATTTCAAAGCCAGTCTTTGCTGGGAGCCTCGGGTGTTTTGCACCCTGGAGCAAGGAGCCACCGAAAGAGTCAGGACTGGTGTTCCAACACCAACTAGTGCACAGCAATTGAATTCTGGCACCAACCACCCAGAGTTAGCACAGAGCCCGCAGATTAAGGGGTCGGATCTCTATAACACTGCCATCACTTCAGATGGCAGCCACACTTTGGCGGTCCCCATTTATGACGAACTGCATGTGAATTTGGGGGGCCCACAATCCCCTCAGTTTCTATAATTTGTTAGAACAATCTCAGCAAAGATCGCAAGGTTCCTGCCCTCAAGGAGGTCATGATGAATGGAACTCACAGACAAATAACCAGGCAGTTACAATACAGTGTGCTGAGAGCTATGTGGAAGGTGCTCTGAGAGCAAATAAAGCATATAAAAGATGCTAAGACTAGGAAAGATTAGGAAAAGATGCTAAGATTAAGACAAAGAATACAGGGGCAGAGGAGATGTAAACGCTTCAGGTGATGTAAAATCTCACCCGAAACGTATTGTTTTTAAGCGATCCAGCTGTTGCTTTTTTGCTGGGCAAGTAGAAGGTCAGGGAAGATCTCATAGGGCAGATGACATTCAGGTGGAGATGAGTGAAGACAGCTGTTCCTGGAAAGAGTGGAGGAAAGAGCAGTCCTGGCAGAAGGAACAGCTTGAGCAAAGACCCTGAGGTGTGTATGGAGCCCTGGAGACCTCCGGGGCTGAGCCCAGCGTGCAGGAGTGGAGGTGGTGAGGGAGGAGCAAGACACTGGGTCCCAAAGGTGGTCCAGGGCCTCACTTGTTGCCTCTCAGTACAAATATCAGGCCAATATTTTCAGTCCTTTTGCTGAAGGTCCTGACCACCCTGCTGCTCTTTGTCTACAGTCATAGGGTGGACAATGACACAAAATGAGTTTAGAGATTTAGGGGATTTATCAGGCTGGACTGTAGGGGTTAAGTAGGGTTTGGATTAAATTGGAAATTCAGTGAGTTCAAAAGGATAAGAACTTATGCTTGAAGAGATGTTTTAAACAAACGTGTGATTCCTCTAATAGGTGAACTCAACAGAAAACCATATAATTCTTCTGAAGGTTAATCTTAATCTGAGGTGCATATACACGCACTGAATGTTTGGGGAACATATAGAGGAAAATGATAACAATGGTAGCCTCTGGAGAGCGATTGGGAGATGAGAAAATGGGTTGGGCATGAGATGTGCTTTTCTCTCTACACAAGTGGCAGGGTCGTAGGGGTGGCTTATTGGTACTCATTGGGCTCCATCAGCAACCCTCTTCCCTCCAGGACACCCCAAATGAACATACACTCTAGGCAGAAAACCATGCTTACTAAGCAAATACAGATTTAAGAATGTTTCCTAATGGATATTTTCATTCATTCATTCATTCATTCAACAAATAAGTTGTGCCAGGTGCTATTCTAGTAGTCAGGAGAGAGAGGAGTGAACACATCTCTGTTCTCATGAAGCTTCTATTCTCAGCGGGGACACAAACAATGACATGCAATGAAGAGAATATTGGAATGTGAGATGGTGACAAGCGCTATGAAAAAGAATGCAGGGTGGGGAGTCAGAAAGATGGTGGTGTGAATAGGGGGGTGCTAGTTTATATATGGTGGTTGTAGTGGATTGAATGGCGTTTCCTCCTAAAGATGTGTCCCTGTCAAATCCCCAGAACCTGTGAATATTATCTTATTTGGAAGAATGGTCTTTGCAGATGTAATTAAGTTAAGGATCTTGGGATGAGATCATCCCAGATTATCTTGGTTGACCCCAAATACAGTAAGTGTCCTTACAAAAGAAAGGCAGAGACAGATTTGAAACAGGTAGAAGAGGAGAGGACACATGCAGAGACAGATGTGAAGATGAGGCACAGATAGAATGATGTGGCCACAAGCCGAGGAAGCCAAAGAATGCCAACACCCACAAGAAACTAATACAGCAGTCAAAACACTCAGAGAGTCTTGCCAAAATTGAAGGTGACAGTGGTGGCTATTAAGTTACCTGGGAGAAGAACATTCCAAATACATGGTTACCTCTAAATCCCTTCTGTACAGAAGTTCTGCAGCTTCTACTGCTGTATATGTTTTTGAGCTGTTTGAGTTTTTCCCCCAAAAAGTTACGTTAGAAATTATTTCAGTGCACTATAAGGTTCTTACAGTAATGGAAAAAAGAAACAAGAACAACTTGGATGAAATCTTAATTTGATGTGGTAGATTTTTAAGGTTATGATTCATCTGATTAGCAATCAGAATGCATGGAAAACAGATAACTGCCGCGTTGGTAATCTGTGTTGGCTTTGGTTAGCTAGCTACAGTGGACTTTGGCTTCATGGGCATCTGTTATTACCTTGAAGGAACACACAGGTCTTCCGGAGAGGCCCTCTAATCTTTGTGTTCTGCTCCACTTTAATATTTGCATACATGTGTTGTGATTTAAATACAGAGGCATTTAGGAAAAACTTAATTCCCACTTCTCTACCATTCTCAAAACTTATATTATACTCATATTGGATCTTGCTTTAAGCAGAATCTGTTCCCAAAAACTTACATGCAGATAAAACTCTGGTGAAACAAATGCTGCTTTAGTGTGGTAATAAGGAGGGCTACAGGTTACTGAGAGCAGATGCTGTTCCATGTGCTTTGAGTTTCTTAGCACATACACCTTCACAACGACCCACTGAGGCAGGGGTCCTTGTTATCCTCTCTTGGCACATGCAGAAACGAAGGCATATAAGTTAAGTAACTCATCCCAGACCATCCAGATATAAGTGGCAGAGGTAGTGTTAGAACACAGGTGGTCTGGCTCCCTCCTCTTAGCCATTCTATTATGCAGCCTCTGTTCACTTAGGAAGCCAGTGGAAGGTTCTTTTCAAATCACAATTCTGATCCTCGTCACTAACTTCCTAGGTTATTCCGTGGCTCACCAGAAAAACAAAAACAAACCTAAAATTTACCATGGCATACAATTCTTCCCGCAGACTGGGCTCTAACCTCTGACATCAGCCTGGCTTCACCTTCTCCCAGCTGCAGCCACCCTGAACTTCCTACTTCTAGAACCCATGATTTCATGACTCTGTGTATTTATTCTTGCTCGCAGGATGTCCTTACCCTCTTCTCGACTTGACCAACATCTACCTGGCCATTAAATCCTAGTTTAATGTCAAATGTCTTTGGAACACCGTCCCCTGTTTCCTAAGCAGAGATCATGTCTCTGTCCTGGGTTCTTCCCAAAGCCTTGCTCTGACCTCTGGTGGAGCCCTCTCCCACTGAACTTTATCTCCCTATTCAAAAATGCCTTGAAACTCTGAGCCCCTTGCAAGGAGGATGTGATGTGTTCTTTTCCACGTTTGTCTTTCATTCCCTCCAGTTCCTAGGAGAGTGACTAAAACAGAGTGTGCACTTGACAAAAGTTTTATAAATTAATGAACAATAACTGAATGAGTAAAATTCTATTTAAAGGAGTTCTGTAAATGACTTTTGTAGTGAAAGCCATCAACCCCCAACTTCTCTTTGGTAGTAATGACATTTACTCCCTAAGTACCACCAAGACATCCTATGTTGGAGGTCCCTAAGAGCACCCCCAGGGTTGATGATTCCAGGAGGAGTCATGTCTCAGCATACATCATCTTCACAGTTAGGAGTTATTATAAATGAAAGAAACCCAAAGCAGAATAAGCAAAGGGAAAAGGCACATGAGGTGAGGTCAGGAGGAAACCAGGCACTTACTTCCAAGAGTCCTCTCCCAGTAGTTACACAGGATGCTCTTACCTCCCCAAACTACCAGTTGTGACAAACTGCAAATGTGAAATGTTGTCTACCAGGGAAGCTCATTAGAGACTCAGTGCCTGGACTGTATTAGTCAGCGTTCTCCAAAGACAAAGAATTAGCAGGATAGAAAAGATTTATTTTGAGGAACTAGCTCATGCACTTGTGGGGGCTAGTAAGTTCAAAATTTCTAGAGCAGGCCAGCAGGCTGGAAATTCAGTCAAGAGTTGATACAGTAGCCTTGAACTTCTCTGGGAAACCTCAGTTGTTGTTGTTTTTTTATGGCCTTTCAACTGATTGGATGAGACCCACCCATGTTATTGGGAGTAATCTCCTTTACTTAAAGTTAGCTGATTATAGATGTTAACCGCATCTCCAAAATACCCTTACAGCAACAACTAGTTTAGTATTTGATCACATAACTGAGAATATAGCCTAACCAAACAGACACATAAAGTTAACCATCACATGGACCATTCTTTCCTTCCTGTCTAGCTAGACCACGCCCATCCCTCATCTGGGACTCCGTGTCCACAGGAAGGCCTTCTTCACCAACCCGATGACCCCTCCTCATTAACTCCAAATGAACCCTCTAAACGTAACACTAACATTATGCAATTTTGTAGTAACCTGTTTACCTATTTACCAACTATTTACAACATAAGCCTGAAGAGCAAAAACTGTGCTTAGTTCACTGTCATGCCCATCAGCCAGCACACAACTTGCCCGTAGCCAGCACTCAGGAAATAGTTACCAAGTGAACACATCTGATGCAATTCCACTTCACGCTGAAGTAATAGATTGAGAGTTAATGAGCCCCTTACTTATGATTGCCATGCAGGTTAGTAGCAGAGCTGGATTAGAACTCACAGCTCTTGCCTGTAACCTCAGGCTCCTCCCCACTTTGTTTCTCCTCTTTGTGCAGGAAGGGTAAGATCCATTAGATGTGGTGAGGTTTAGTTTTCAGTGTGTTCAGCTCTTTTCTATTACAAAAGAGAGGCAGACTCAGCTTCCTGCAATAGAGTTTTATGTTTTTAAGTACACACATGATGATAGGAAGGTTACATGACAGGAACTGCCCTGCAGAGCCTGTGGGAGACCTGACCAGGAACTGGGTTCTCTCCTTGCTGCTCAACAGCCGGTGTTCGCCAGTGCCCCGCCATCCCGCTGACTCAGCTCTGCTCTCCTTTTCCTGCTACTACCCAGCAACGACTCCCCATCCGTCCGTTAGTGCCTTCCTGACTGCGTATGGGTAATGTGGGCTCACTCATGCCTTCTGTTTGAAAGTTTTCAGTGTCTCTTTCTGCCAACCAACTGACTCGCTTCATATTTCCCAAATCTAATCTCTGACCAAAGCACTCTGGTTGGTTTCTTTTGTTACTGTCTTTTCTGTTTGGATAGAGTTTTTCATGCCTGTTTTTTTTTTTTTTTTAACAGACTTTATTTTTATTTTTTAGAGCAGTATTAAGTTCACAGCAAAATTGATCAGAAGGTACAGAGGTTTCCAATATACCACCTGTCTCCGCACATGCACAGCCTCCCCACTATCAATATACCACACCAAGGTGGTACATTTGTTATAATCCATGAACTGACATTGACTTGTCATTATCACCCAAAGTCAGTAATTTACATTAGGGTTTACTCTTGGTGTTACACGTTCTATGGGTTTGGACAAATGTATAATGATATGTATTCACCACTGGGTATCATACAGAGTATTTTCACTGCCCTAAAAAATTCTCTGTGCTCCATCTTTTCATCCCTTCTTCTTCCTTAACCCCTGATCCTTTTACTATCTGCATAGTTTTGCCTTTTCCAGAATGTCACACAGTAGGAAACACATATTTTCAGATTTCACGCTTGGTTTTCATGCCGTCACAGGCTAGCCCATGAACTGGCTGTTTTTAGGTTCGATCGGCTGTGATAGAGGGTGTCAAGAGGCAGACAGTCACATGGGGGAGGCATTTGTTTTCTCTTGCGGTGACTCAGAGTGAGGCAGGTGCCATAACTGACCTGTCTAAGATGCAGAAAAAAGATGACCAGAGTTTTTGGATAACGGTCTAAAGTGTTTCCTCAGGCCAGGTATGGTTTTAAAGAGGCTCCCTCATTTCTGGCACATGGTAGCTCTAGATTTTCCTTTTTGGGTTAAGAGGCTGGGAGTAAAACATGCTGGGGGCAGTGTGAAGAAAATGAGGAAAAAATGAATAATGGAAAGAAATAAAATAACCCTGAGATTATAACAGTCTCTGACTTGGACAATAACAAGTGAATCTAAATGAAGCTAGATCACAAAGTGATTTCTATAAAAACAGACAGCTAAGTTTTATTTTCCTTTCTTCCCTTTTTTTTAAAAAAAAGATTTTAATGTAATCTGGTAGAGTAGAAGAAAATAACTCAATGTTCTGAAAATAAATTTCCCAGAGGAAGCTGTTACGGCAGCCCTCCTGTTTCCTGTCATACTCTGAATCAGTTACAAGGACAAACTCTATTTGTTTGGGTACATTAATTTTGCTCAATGGCCTTTCTATGAAATGAGCATCAAATTGATGGGACTGGACCTCAGCAAAGAAGAAGTTCCAATTTTCTCTGGATGGATTGTTCTGGACGTGCAGTGGAAAATGATTATTAATAGCAATTCATGTTTACTATCCAGTGAGCACAAGAGGAAGATAGAGTTTAGAAATGCAGCAGTGTCCAAGTTAGCACAGAGCATCGCAGGACAAACTGCTAGGGAGTGATGACCTCAACCTTTGGTTCCTGTGTCTATTTGGTCATATTTGGTGTGTAGGACCATGGGTTTTCTCTGACTGTATTTTGTTTTGGGAACTTCAGGGAAGCAAGATAGATTTTTTTTAAAAATCTAATCTAGTCATTTTAGTTGCTCTGGATGTATCCATGTGTTTATTTCAATCACTTAACTGGTTACCTCAATCATGTAACTGGACACATTGAGAGGGTCTGAACAGACATGTTCCTTCCCATCCCTCATGGAGTTGGTATTCTAGTCATTAAATCTGGTTCCTAGTTCTTCCTAACTCTGACTCAGCCCTCGAAGGTCAAACCTAAACAGAAGTATATGGTGGCTCTAGATTTGCCTTTTTCAGGTTAAGGGCTGGGAGGTAGAGGGTGCTGGAAGGGGACGTGAGGAAGGAAATAGAGAGAGGTAAAACAACTTCGTCTCCTGGGGCTGAATCGGAACCCAGCTAGTCCCTGTGGTCAGTGAGCTGTGCAGAGTTGCCACAATGCTTATTTCTCATAAACATGTATGCCTTTGTCGTTGCATTCTGTGTGCTAAACTCATTCCTGAATTCATTTCTCTTTCTCTCTGGTGGAAATATATGAATACCAACCAAGTGAGAACGGGCAAGGTGTCTTTATTTAGAGTATGTATAGTGTTATAGTAAAGGTGTCAGCCACCATCACCTGTGTCTTGGCAGAGAATCAAAGGCAGGCAGAGGAGTGGGCAAGTTTTTAGAGTGAGAGAAAGGGAGGCTTCCAGTGTGCCCTGACTAGAGGCTGTTGGCCCGGGGAAGCTGGAGGTGGGCTAACTACAAGTGGGTCATGTTATGTGATTGGTTAGGGGTGCATGTTGAGCTCTGATTGGTCCTAAGTTTGAAGTGGAGACATACATTAGGGATGCTCAGTTATTAATCAAATCCTGGATGTTTGGGGTCAGTTGCTACCAAAATTATTGCTTGGCTTCCTGGGCTGGTTACTACAGAAAATAGGTTGGTTTCCCACGCTCCTTGCTGCAGGTTGTGGGTCAGAGTTCTGTTTTTATATATGGTCTAGACATTGTCGGTTTGTAAATTCGTCTCTCACTTCTTATTTTACCTAGGTTGCTTCATCTGTTTTAACTTTTAAATCCTTTATCTTAATCATATCCACTAATAGCCATTAATTCTGCAACCTCCATGGTACATTTTCAAGAAACTTTTAATTACAAAAACAATGCACTTTTATTGATTAAAAAAATGTAAAATACACTAGGCAAAAGGGAAAATAAACTTATAAACACAACCACAACCACATCCCTACTCATAATTTGTTGTATGTTCTTTCTATGCATACATATCCATGTAATCCCATAGCGCTTTGAACATTCACAGCTCTTATAAATAGTTCTTGGTGTGTGTTTCCCATTGGGGATGTGCAGAGATGGAGGGAGTTCATATCCTACCCTTACACCACCAACCTCACATAGTGTATTGAACATGGTAGCATGTTCAATAAGTATTAATTGAATATTTTATGTTAAATTACACAAAGTTGGCTTTCTTCTAAGTCAAAAGTAACCAAATAATGGCATTTTCATGTGGTTAAGCCTAGCGGATGGATAGGTGGGTGAAGAGATGGATGGAAAGACAGACAAGAGATGGATGAATTATAATGACTTTCACCACTGTTGGTTCCATTCCACAAAACTAAAGATTTAAGCATCAAAATTCTGGATGACTGTGTTGTGGTCTTTTGACAATGATGGGGAAGATTCTGACTTCTGCTCTCAACTTAGTTATTTCTTCCATTTGTTTATGACTGTTATTTAGCCAATTACCAAATGGCAGTGCCAACCCTTTTCATCCATACGTGCATTCAGCATTTTTATAGGACTGCAATCTCCCTGTCACGAGGAGATGGATCATTTTCATTTTTCAATTATTTGAGCTTCAGTCTAGGACTTTGGTTAATGGCTTTTGCAAGACACTGATTACAGAGGTCTTTTTCTTTCCTGATTAAAAGTATGTATGATATCTTCTCTCCAGCTCTCCTTTATTTGTATCTAGTAATTGTGGATCTAAATATATGGCTATGGTAATCTGTCACATACTATATTATATGAATTTTTCAGGAAGCAAAATCATTTAGTTTTATAAAAAAATCATTTCAGAAGGTGGTCATTAGTCAGACTAAGGATTTTGGAAGTAAATCTTAAGTGAAATGAATTGTTTCAATAGAACACTATGATAGCAAATCACGGCTGGCAGCTCCTCTTCAATATCCCTCCCATTATGCCATCTGCGTGTCACATCTAGAGAAGGGCTTTCACGTAAATTATCTCTAAGGCTATTGTCCTTAGGACTTGGTCTTTAAACCTGAACTTTATTGTTTTTTAGTAAGAATTTTGATCACCACTTGTATATTTACAGTTTACATAGGGCACTTATGGAAATAGCCTCATCTGATGGTCTCACTGAACTAGAGGCACACTGCTAGGACTTGTAACTGCCTAGACACGTTGGGGAGGGAAGTAGGAAGAAACCCTTGTTAACATCTTGCTCAGGAGGGAATTGAGAGAGAAGTGTTCAGAAGTTTCCCAAGATCAAATAACAGCAACTTGAACCCAAGTACTCCTTTCTCCAACTATAACATGCTCGTTTTGAGAATTGGCTTATTGTCTTTGAGTCACCAATGACAAAAGATTTCAAAAATGCCTTGCCTGTCTTTTTTCCCATTGCATCTTCAGAACCTGGAAAGCAAAGTGAACATATTTTGTGTCCATATTATGCGTGAAATTGTGCTATCCAATAATACTGCTGAGGACGGGCCTGGACACATAAGCAGATTTTTAATGAAAGAACGAATGACTATATCCTCCAAGATAACATTACCTCCATTTGTCTTAGTCCTTTTGGGCTGCTATAATAAAACACTATAGACTGAATGGCTTATAAACAACAGGGATTTATTTCTCACAGTTCTGAAGGCAGGGAAGGTCAAGATCAAGGCGCTTGCAGATTCAATGTCTGCGGAAAGCTCACTTCCTGGTTCATAGACAACAGCCTTCCCCATGTAACCTCATGGGACAGAAGGGATAAGGGACCTCCTGTTTATAAGGGCACTGATCCCATTCATGAATACTCCACCCTTGTGACCAAATCATCTCCCAAAGGCCCCACTTCCTAATACCATTGCATTAACAGTTAGAATTTAACATACGAATTTTGGGGCGACACAAACATTCAGTCTATACACCATTTTACAGAGGAGGGAATCGAGACTCCAAGAGGGAAGATACAAGCCCGAGTTAACAGAACTTGTAAGAGACACAAATGGGAGGAAAGACAACTGAGGAAGCCAACCATGTCCTCCTACCCACCATGCTAAACCACCAAATTTAGAAAAGTTAAAGTCATTCATTTGTTCGCTCAACAGACGTTTGTTAGTGCCTAATATTCACCAGGCACTGTTCTAAGTCTTGAGGTAGAGGGGATTCAGGGTTAGTTAAATGAGAATTTCAAAGATGTCATTAAGGACCATTTTCCTTCTCACCATCTTTACAGTGTTTTAGAACAATTAACAATTATTCTAGATGATGAACAATTAATTTCATCTTCAGGTTTGTACCCTCATAGTTTCAAGAAGGCTTCTGCAGTTCCAGGTATCACATCATTACAAGGCCTCATCCAAAAACAAAAAGTAGGGGGAAAAAGGACTCTTCTTTTGTGTATGTGTTTTATTTTATTTTTTAATCAGGAAGGAAACTTTCCAAAAACCCCCCAGCAGAATTTTCCTCAGGCCCCATTGACTAGAGTGGGTCATACGCTCATGCTTTAGCAGTAGAGAACTCTGGGATACAGTGAATTCAGCATTTTCAACTTTTTAATGGAAGCATGTTCAACCAGCAAAGAAGAAAAATAGTTATGGATGAGCAACTAACAATGTCTACCATGGCTATTTTATAGCTTTTAAAACTTGAGTAAAACTTGGATAAAGGCTTTCCTATTAGAAAAATGGGGGCAATAACACCTGCTCCAAAGAATAGGGTTAGTATTAAGTATTATAAAATAAAAAACATGTGATATAATAGGTATATAATAAGTGCCAAATAAATGTTAATACTCTCCCTTTATATTATTCTCATACCCATGCCATTCAATGTGGAGATTTCATCAAGAATTGTTAAAATGAGAGTTCCAGCCAACATGGAGGCGTAGGTAGAAACCCTTCACTTCCTCACACAACCAAAAAGGAGGATAGCAACCAATCTAAAATCAATAAACAACCAAAAGTGCCAGAAAATCAAACTGCATGGAACTCCGACAACTAAGGAATTAAGGAAACATTCAACCAGACTAGTAGGAAGAAGACAGGCAGCTGGCTAGAGCTGAGCAAGCCAGCCACACTGTTCCCTCTCTGGCCCCTTCCCCACAGGCAGCACCACAACGCAGCAAAGAGGGTTGCCCTGCCCTGGAGAATACCTAAGGCCCCACCCCCTTATGACTTAATAGGTACACCAAGACAAAGAAATATGGCCCAAATGAAAGAACAGAGCAAAACTCCAGAAAGAGAGCTAAGCGATGAGAAGATAGCCAACCTATCTGATGGAAAGTTCAAAGCCCTGGTAATCAATATGCTCACAGAACTGATTGAGCTTGGTTGCAAAATGAAGGAACAAATGAAGACTACCCAAAGTGAAATAAAGCAAAATATCCAGGGAACCAACAGGGACAGAAAGGAAACTGGGACTCAAATCAACAATTTTGAACAAAAGGAAGAATAAACATCCAGCCGGAACAGAATGAAGAAACAAGAATTCAAAAAATTGAGGAGAGGCTTAGGAACCTCTGGGACAGCTTTAAACGTTCCAACATCCATATCACAGGGGTGCCAGAAAGAGAAGAACAAGAACAAGAAATTGAAAACTTACTTGAATAATGAAGGAAAACTTTCCCAATCTGGCAAAGGAAATAGACTGCCAGGAAGTCCAGAAAGCCCAGAGAGTCCCAAAAAAGTTGGACCCAAAGAGGAAACACACCAAGGCACATCATCATTAAGTTACCCAAGATTAAATATAAAGAGAGAATCCTAAAAGCAGCAAGAGGAAAGGAGAGAGTAACCTAAAAAGGAATTCCCATAAGACTGTCAGCTGATCTCTCAAAATAAACCTTACAGGCAAGAAGAGACTGTGAAGAAGTATTCCAAGTCATGAAAGGCAAGGACCTACATCCAAGATGACTCTATCCAGCAAAGCCATCATTTAGAATGGAAGGGCAGATAAAGTGTTTCCCAGATAAGGTCAAGTTCAAGGAGTTCATCATCACCAAGCCACTATTATATGAAATGTTAAAGGGACTTATCTGAGAAATAGAAGAAGATCAAAAACTATGAACAGTAAAATGACAACAAACTCACAACTATCAACAACTGAACCTAAAAAAAAAAAGA
>VMDR010026462.1:0-14011 GCA_007922815.1 Macrotus californicus
CTCTTTTAGCTTCCTCATGTCTGGGAAGCTTTTTATTTTTCCTTCAGCTTTAAATGATAGTTTTGCTGGGTAGAGTTGTCTTGGTTGTGGGTTGTTGCTTTTCATCAATTTGAATATTTTTTGAAAATCTTTCTGCCTGAAAGTACCTGTTTAGAAACATTTTATGGGAGTTTTCCTGTATGTAACTAACTGTCTTTCTCTTTCTGTTTTTAAGACTTTTTTCTTTAATGGAAAAGTAGAATGAAAATTGAAAAATAAATAAAAATGATTAAAAAAAGAAAGTTTTTTGTTATCTTTAACATTTACCATTTTAATTATGTGTCTTGGTGTGAGCCTCTTTGGGTTCACCTTGTTTAAGAGTCTCTGAGCTTCCTAGGCTGAGATGTCTTTTTCCTTCTCCAGTTGAGGGAACTTTACAGTCATTATTTCTTCAAATAGTTTCTCTATTCCTTGCTTTCTTTCTCCTCCACCTGAAGCCCCTATGAAACAAATGTTGTTATGCTTGATGTTGCCTCAGAGGTCCCTTAATCTATCCTCATTTTTAAAAATTCTTTGTTTTTGCTGTTCATCTTGGTGTTTTCTGCTACCCTGTCTTCCAATTGCTGATTTGATCCTCTGTTTTGTCTAATTTGCTCTTGATTCCCTTGTAATATATTCTTCATATCAGTTATTGTATCTTTCTTTTCTGAGTTTTTTCATGGCTTCTATGTACCCTTTTATGCCTACTATCTCTTTTTTGAAGTTCTCACTGAATTCATCCATTCTTCCCCTAAGTTCCTTGAGCATCTTTATAAGCATTGTTTTGAACTCTGTATCTGGTAGATAAATTGCTTGCCTTCAGTATCTTTCACAAAAGCTGTTCCTTTTTTTCTTTTATTCCTTTACGTGTTCCTCTATGCAAATCTCTCTTTCCTTATTCTCAACTATACTTCAGTGCCTGATATCTCATAAGTCTTTTTGCAGGCTAACCTCTCTGCTAAGTTTGAAGACTCAGCTATGCCTCTTAATAGTTACTTTTGTTTGGGAAGATTACGTAAACCTGTTGACCTTTAGTTTATTAAATGTGTAATGGCAAACCATTATTTTACAAGGTTACTTTAAAGGTACAGTTTCTAGCACAGTGCCTGATACATCATTGGATTTACATAAACTGCAGTGATAGCATTAGGTGTGCAGTCACAGACTTTAAGTGCATCTGGCTGCAACAGTTATCTCACCTTTAGCCTGTAAAATACTGCCCAAGTCTTCTAGAACTTATGTCTAGTTGAGTTCCTCTTAAGCTTAAAAACCTTCAAAATCTCTAATTGCCTAAAGTTTTGTGGAATTTGAGATCCTTACTATTCTGCATTTCAGCCAAGGTTCTGTGTTCACTTCCCACCACTTTCGGAAGACAAGTTTACTCCCCACCATTAGAGTACACCAGGAACCTCAGTGTCCCTCAATCTTGCTTGTTTTCTTTATCTCTGATTGAATTGCCCTTTCATCATTTTCCTTCATAACTGAACTTCGGGCCCAACCTTATCCCTGCTTTGAAGCCTTCCTGGACTCCCATCCCTTGCTCCCTGCTGTGGAAAGCCTTTATCATTTGTTCTTACAGCTAATTATAATAGTTAACTTGTGAATTTTATTATATTCTTACAAGTGTCTTACATGTACGAATTTATATTTTTGGGGAAGGCACCATTATTATCAACATTTTACAGATAAGAAACTCAGACACAGAGTGGTTAAGGGACTTTGCCTAACATTAGTTGGTGGTGCAGTCAGATTTTGACCCAGGCAGACTGGCTCCTGTGTCTACGTAATTATCCACTCACTCCTTATTGGCTACCGATAGTGTTTAACATTGGATGGACAGTCATATGCCCCAGTCATATCCTTGGATTAGTGAAGACCCAGCCCCATGTTGTGCATAGATTAGTTTGTCAGAAACAAGTGCAATTACAGGCAATTAGGACATAAGCCCTCTAGAACTATGTGAGTGAGAGCAGTTTGCAAATGAGATTCATTGTTAAAGTGCTTTTGAAAGGGCAACTATCCATAATACTGCACAATCAACTTATATTACTTAGAGAGTGATTATTCATTTTTGTGACTTGCTTTTTTGTCATTTACTGACTTCACCTCTGGCCCATCATTCCCAATTTTTGCTATTTCGCTGCTCATTACCATGTCCAATAGAAGAAGAGACAGGAGATGAATTCTAATCATTTAATTTTTCCTCTGTGTTGGCTGCTAGAGTAAGGAAAGGTTAAACTGTTGGAAAATATAATGTTTAGGGTTATACTATGGAATTTTATATACACATACTTATTTTTCATTATTATCAATAACCAAAACTCATTTACAATGTAAGAGCCATGTGTACTTACTATGGGCTAAGCTTTGCAGACTGCATTAATTGTTCTTTTAAGAAGTGTAAGCTTTATCTTGTGTTTTCAAACTTTTAAGATAGGTCCAATCTGAGAAATGTCATAAAGTAATTTTTGACAGTGCTCATTAATTAACTTAGAAGCATACATGAATGCACCACTATAAACATTCTGGCCTAAGGGCATTTTTTCTCATCAGCCAAATATAAGCCTTCTCCTATCTTATCTTCTACATTGTGCTTCAACTGCAAGTCCCAGAATTTTCCCCGATAGCATCCTTCTGGACACATCGAGGTGGTTCCCAAACATATCGTATGCACGCACCTTATGATGTTTGTCATACCTGGTGCACTCTCCATCTCTCATTTCTGTTGTGAGCTCTCTTCTGCCTTTGAAGACCAACCAAGAAGCAAAAATCTCAAGGGAAGTATCTCTAGGAAACTGCCTTGTTCCTGGCTTGCCCTCCTTCTATAAACTCCTGTAATGCTCGTTACCTCTATTGGTGACAGTTAGTCTTGATATTCATATCCTTTTCTGCCAGTCCTGTCTCACTTATTGGTTTCATATAATAATGATAATACAAACTACCATTTATTGAACATTTTCTTAGAATCAGGTGCTGTACTAATGTTGGACAATCTCATTGACTGTTCACAACAACCCTAGGAGGCAGGCATTGCAAAGGAAGTAACAGAGACTCAGAGAGGTTAGCACACTTGCCCTAAATTACGCAGTTTGTGAATGTGGGAGACACTGCTTTTTTATCATGAGTCTCTTTGAGACCAGAGATCATGTACCATATCTTTGAGGATTACTGTGAAGCAACAGTGTGAAAAAACTTGTAGCACCTAAATGCACAAAAGGGACCCTAATCATCTGTGGATAATCATGCTATTTCTTACAGTACAAATAAAAAGTGTGTGGGTAAATAGCAATAAACCCCCAAGTTGATACTTCTTTATTTGCATAATTTAAAATATCTTTTTATTTATATAGCTCCCTAAATAGCAATTTATTGATGAAGAAATGATATGAGAGTACCATAACTTTATAACTTACTGAAAACCATATAATGGTAAGCATTAACAATAAAATTTCTAACATCGGGTGGTCACTTAGATCATTATAGATTACAGAAGGAATCGTTTTTGAAAATTTTAAATTTTCAAATTAATTTTATTGTATAATTTCTCAGTTTCTTATATCATCAATGAAACATTTTTAATGCACTATTTTCCCTGTTACCTTCAAGGTTTTGAGAATGTTCACCTTGAAAGAGGTTATTTTCCAGTTTGTGTTAACATCTTCAACAATCTACAGTGTCTCAATTAATAGCGAGTAACTTGTAAAACATTGGCTATTCATAGAATTGTCCCTGAATTTAAACATACATTTCAAATATATATATGCATGTATATTTATATTTTCTTTGCCTAATTGTTATGCTCCCTGATTTTGCAATTGATTATTCACTTTTTGAGGCAGAGATAAGCAACAGCAGTAGCAAAATCTGGTTATCATGTGTAGGCTTTCGTGCTGATTTTAAAGTGATAGCCACTTTTAAGGTGTCTACTGAAATAACGTATTTCATGCTTGTCATAATGATTTATGACACCTTTCTTTTCTTTGACAGACAACCTAGAATATTTTCAGTTTATCTAATATATGTCCAATAAAAATCTATTTATGTCTCTATGGGTGTGCACAGCCAAAACATGAAATAGTGCCGAGTGTCAGCAATTCTTCTTCTGTTAATAAGGATCCTGGAGAAAAATTAGACTCAAATAGCAGGGGCTGTGTTTCTCTTTCTAGCCTGTTTTAAAATCTATCAAGCCATTTCTATTGCTACATTTAAAAATCTTGCCAAGAAATTAAATAGATAGTTATCTTAACGTGGATTCCAAGCAATCTTTTCACTGTGGGAAGTTTTCTATGGTTGTTATTAAATTTAAAGTCTTTCACCTTTATGTATTTGATCCAGGAGATGTCTTTTTCCTGTGTCTGCTTAAAAAGTGTATCTTTCATTATTTAATCAACTACAATCATACAAATAAAGTTCATTGGTGTTTTGGGGGAAATTGTCTTTAAATAGTAATTAACTTAAGCTATAGCTTATTTGAAGGAATTAAATTAGACGTTTTTCAGTTTGGTTTTAGGTTGTCCGGTGTGCTGAGGCTCGTGTCATCTAGTATATGATGCTTACACAGGCCTTCCCTGCCACCCCTCACCTCCTCTAGAGACTTCTCCACATGCAGGAAAGATTCAGGCAGAGAAGACAACACTTTTCTCTTCGTTCCAACCACTGCCTTCATTTGGCTTTATCTGTATGATCTTTTCAAAACCCTAGTGTCATAGTCCTTTGACATTCTCCAATCCAAAAATCTTACATATCTGTTCAATTTCAACAATTCCCACTCAGCATTTAAAACTTGTCATCACCCAGAGCTGCTCAATTTCACAGATCTCATGTCTTTGATGGCAAACTTTTGTTCTTTTATTTCTGTCATGAAACCTATTCTTTTCCTTCACTTCACCATCAGTTACTTCATTGCCTTACCATTCTCCAGCTGTCCAGCCACTTCTAGATCTCACTTGTCTTTCTAGACAACCTAGACTTGTCTAGTCACTACATCACGTTCTGTCACCCTTAAACTTTTGGTGTTCCTTCTTCATCATTACTCAACCCTAGGGACATCTACATATCTAATTTGCTTGGACTTGCTTTTTAGTTTCGTTTTGAGACACGAAGTCACATAACTTGATAAATGATCTCCAGTACAAGTCCCATGATTTCCAAATAGAAAGACATGTTGGAAATCAAAGATGGGGTTTAAAATGTTTGTTTGTTTGCTTGCTTGCTTGTTTCAGGGAAGGGTGAGTAGTTCAGCTTGATGGGCTTGGTGGGGAATGAAGAAGAACGTAGCTGGAAAGGTGAATCAGACCCAGGTCACATGATGGTGCCAGTCTCATGAGTTTGAAGTCATCCCATAGGTGATAGGGAAGAGTTGAGAAAACGGAAGTGGATAAATATTCTAATAGCTACATTTTTAAAAAATAAAATGTTGACAACAGTGTGGAAGATAACAGGCATGTGAAGAGTAATCGAAGGCCATTAGCCTAATTTAGAGGCTATTGAGATTGTGCAGTTATGAGGCATGATGGCCTAAGTGGGGCAGCTGGAATAGGAATAAAGAACTGAATCTCCTTCCCTGTGCTCTTCCATGAAGTGGCATCTTCCATAGCATTCATAATGATCTGTGGTGCTGTAGGAGACTTTCAGAAAAACCTCTGTGGTCTTTAACTGGATGACATGTCTATTCATCTTTCTCATAGGAAACCAATTAAATTATCAAACTGACTATTTTTCTTAGGTAAAGCTTGTTGTATATCTTTGCACAAATGGAATTATTATACATACTGCAGCTAGGGAATATAATATGTAATGTTTGCAAAATGCCTTTGAGAAATATTTCTTTGTATAGAATTTATGCCAGCATGCTGTTTAATTTCTGTCAAAGAACAGAGATGGTCTTTCTCCTTAGTGCTCCAGATGAAGACCACTGACTTTGCCTCAAATGATTTAAAACTATAACTGAATTGTCACCAAGATGATGCAGTCTCTGCTAGGGAAATAATAAAAATGTTTGGAAATATTTTCTACTTTTAAAGTAGCCACTAAGCTTGGCCACAGAACCTGGCAGACGTCTCTGGGTTGCCCTTTTGACCCCAGTGATCTATGCGAGTTGAAGGTCCTACATAGCTCTGGCTGAGAACTTACAGCTTTGGAAGAGGGATGGAAGCAGCAAGAATAAAGTCTCAATATCCCTTGACATTGCCTTGAATAAGAAACAAAGGTATAGTACAAATTCTTTTGACCCATCTCCTCTTTATCTTTTGGTATCCTGCAACTTCCAGCTTGTTTTAAAAATAGATTTTAAGGTCTGGACTGCAAAGAAGAGTTTTGTCAGATACTGTAGCATTTCTTATAGTTAAATGTCCCTCCCCGCCAACCCTCACCAAATGTAAGATGATTTCTGGTCTGTGCTGGTAGAAGTAGCTACAACCTTTCAAATGGCATCTTCTCTTGAAAAGTTTAACAATAAATCAAAATTATATTCTGACTATTGTGACTCATGTGCCCTGCTACATATCCTTAATTTCATCTTTTTCTGTCACTTTGAAGATTTTAGGAGGGTGCATAAGTAAGGTTTTCTTCTGTTCTGTTAGTCATCGTGGAGTAGAAATTTAATTATTAATCTTTAACAAAGTCTATGAAGCAGGCATTTACTAATTTAGTCTGCTTTAATTAGAATGAAATTGATGTCTCACATAAAACTTTATCTACTAATTTTGTCTGCCTTAATTAGAATGAAATTGATGTTTTGCATAAAACATTGTTTATCATTTATAGTTCTCCTTTTCTGCTTTGTATTAAGGTTGGTATATACTTGCTTTATTCTTCTCAGCCTCCTGCTAGGTAAACTTTTGGAAGACAAGGGATGAGTTTCTCATTTTTGTATCAGTGCAGCCTCTATAGACTATTGCTGTATTTGTCTCAATAGGATCAAAATAGGTTCATGTGAAATCTAGCAGCTGTTAGCTCAGCTACTACCTTAAGTCATTTGAATTTATGTCAGCATGGCCATGTAAATATCAACAGGGCATTTTTCCAATTTTGTATTATTCAACAACACTGCATTAACTGCTTATATTTCAAAATTTTTTAGGTACTTGACATAAAAAGAGAGAGGAAAATGAAGTCCTGGTCATCTACTGGGGGCAGTATTTAATTAGGATTTGGAAATACATTGAATTTTTCTAAAAAAGAATCTTCAATTCAGTTGAGTAGCTCCATATCATGTGACACTAGGCATTTACTCAATAGTGGACTTCAGCATGATAGAAATACAATATTTAATTCTTGCCTTGTGAGTGGTGTGGAGAATGAAGTGGTTTACCTGAGCAGGGAGGGGAAGTGAACGCTGACAGTCTTCAGTATTCCAGAGCTCACACTTCCTCTCTCACAGACACACAAAACCACTCCAAAACGGCTCTCTCTCCCTCCATGTGCACAGACACAGAGTGGGCCAAAGGAGGTCTACAGTTGTGAGTATGTGAAACACAGTGTGTTCTTGTGTTATTAGTTATTGTATTAGTTTCCATATGAACAACTGTAAGCCTACTTTAATCCCATCATATATATGTACATATATACATATACATGTGTATACATTATACATATATGTGTGTGTGTGTGTGTTGGTATGTACACACACACACACACACACACACACACACACACACACACACACATGCAAGCTTTTGGACAAAGCTACCTCCACTCTTGCATCATCATTGGGATAGGAAGGGATATGAGAAGAATGTCTGTCCTTACTCCCAACGATAAATCCAACTGTAGGCTATATAAAGTCCCTGGTACTAAAGAAGTCAAGGTAAGAAGTACTGGGGAAAAAAAAGAAAATATCTGTTGAAATTTTTCTAGATTTTTATTAATAGAAGAGTGAGAGTCAACTTAGTCCCGTGGTTGCATTGACCCCAAAGAATCAAAATTATGTTCATAACTTAACTCATTTTGGGTTTTGATGCTTCACATTTTTCATTTCAACAATTCTCCATAAGTCTCTTGCATTTTCACATTTCTTAGGCACAAAGGCACTGTCTGCCTTGTCTTAAACTATCTATTTAAGGATGTTTGCATAGCAAACAGCATTAGAAGAGAAGGACAATGTCTAGCTCCAGAGCAAAGGGCAGGTAGGGTTACTGTTTACTATAATAAAGATATCTCCTCAGGCAAAGTTCAAGTAGGCTTACTGCCCATTGCAAAAGGTTTGGGTTTCCTAAAATCAAGAGTTCTCTTTTTTGTAATATGCCCGGGCTCTATGTACAGGTGTCACCTGGTTCTCTTTGCAGTGGCCCATTGGAATTGGGACTCAGAGGAGTAAAGCAGAAATGATGGTACTCTGGCTGTTGCTAGTGCTGTGAGTAAAGAATTAGACTCTGTTTCTGACTCAGACACATAATATCTTGAAACTATGCCCATGAAACTGTGCCAGGCTAACTTGTAGGCTTGCAAATTGGGGAAGAATCAAACCCTGCACGGTTATTGACAGATACAAGAGGTTAGACCTGATTCCCTATTGTAGGACCAAATGACATCAAAGTGTGGACATTTTATAATTATTCATCAATGACACACCAAATTGTTTCTATCTTTACTTCAAAAGTCATACAGCTCTATTACTATTATTACTATGAGTACAACGAAGGGAAGAACCATGCTTTGAATGCTACAGGTAGAAAGAAATATTGCCCCAAGGAATATTATAAGAGGATAATTGCATGTTGACTTTTTGTTTGTTTGTTCTTTTAGTTAACTTTGAAGTTTCTAACCTTCCACACAGAGCTCCAGTTTATCATTTTCATCTCTTCACAATGCTATTCCTTTGGAGATTTCATAGCAGACAAAGCCTAGGAGTGTTACAGAAGCTAGTTAAGACTGTAAATACAGAGTGTTTGCAGGTCACGCCTCCTTCACAGCCCTGTGGGAAAACAAGCAAATGGCAAGGGTTCTACCCGTATTGCTTACAATTTCACTTCTTTGGTCTTTTCTGTCCTGGGACTGATGTTCCTCACCTATTACATTGGGAGCCAGGTTGCAGTGAGACTTTGCTGCGTATTTTATTGAACATTTTGTGAGATTAAAATCAAAACACTGAATGTCTTCAGTGGTGTGTGTGTGTGTGTTGTGAACCCACATAAGAAGCTTGGAATAATTTCCCCATATTTGTATCAACATCTCTCGTCACAAAGAGAGTTCTTAACAGATAAAAACATGGAGAATACAATTCTTTAGCTCTTCTTTTCTCTGCAAGATGTTTGACAATGAGATGTTCACTAACACATTTTAAAGTAGGAATAAGGTAGTGGATTAAAACAATTTTTTTGTATAATTTGGTACTGAACAAATATCAGTTTTTTTTTTTAGACCGTTAACTTCCTGAGGGCAGAACCTCTGCCTTATTCATCTCTGAATCTTCACACTAGAGTCCATCTCTATAACATTTAAGGTGTTCAGTAAATGTTTATATGTGTGAATTCATGACAAAAAATGGTTGGATCCAAAAACAGTAAATGGGCACATTTCAGTGGAACTATTGTCCAGAGAATAAGAAAATGGTTCACTTCTGGTAGAATAATGCCCCTCATTTCAAATATTCAGATGCATTTTAAAAATGGGGGCTTAACCTTTGTCTGCTGTTTTTATAATCATTTAATTATTTCTCATTATAATGGCTCAAATAAAGAAATAATTATAGCAAACACTTAAGGAGCTTTTCAGGTGCCAGGTGTTTATTCAAAGCTCTGTCCGTATCACCTCATTTAGCTATCGAAAAGCTTTTACTATTGTCTCTGTTGTGCAAGAGGAAATGTGTTACAGGAAGGAGAGAACTGGCCCAAGGTCACACAACTAGTTGTTAGGCTCCTTTCTTAATACTGCCTTTCTGAGTAGGGTAGACATACAAGTGAATATCATAAAGATGATCCATAATTTTCAGCAACTAACCAGAAGAGGTTGAAAAGGAATTAAAATGCAGACTATTTTGAAAGTTAATTTTGTGTTTCAGCAAACTAGAATTTGGCTTTAAAGGCACTCTGTTTCTCTTTCCTTGGCAAGGGTTTATTTTCCAGGCATTTTGGCTAGCACCCATCAAACATGGATACTGGTAGGGAGGAAAAATACACATTGTACTTGACCTGAGATTGAACTATATAAAGACGTAACAGGTAATCAATAAATTCTTTTTTGATAGACTGAGCATGGTATTAGGATGCTGAATTACTATCTCATTTTATACTGATTAGTTTGTAAGCTAATCATTTTATGTTGGTTCCATTTTCATGCCCATTACCTCTTTCTGGGAAGGTATATCTAGATCTCAGGCTATAATACATCATTGATTCTTAAGTAAATTTGATGTGTCTTATTTATGGTATCGCAGTCAGTTAAGTAATTAGCAAATGCTTCCTGATGGTGATTCAATTTACTGATGTTTTAGAATAATTACACATGTGTATAAATACACAAGCTAAAAAAATAAATAGGTCAGCCCTGGCCCAGTGGCTCAGTTAGTTGGAGTGTCATTCCTTCCACCAAAAGGTTGTGGGTTTGATCCCTGGTCAGGGCACATGTGGGAGGCCACTGATTGATGTTTCTCTCTCTCTCACATCAATAAACTGGGTGAAGGTTTTAAGATGGATAGATAGATAGATAGATAGATACAGAGTTAGAACTCCTAGGGCCTAGTGTGAGTTTTATAATATTATATGAGGGGTCCCCTCAAAACTGGAATTTATTTATGAAAAACTGTGTATTATTCTTACATGTTTGAACTTCAGTCACCTTCCAAGTGCTCTCCATTTGACGCAGCACACCTATTGAGACCTTTTTCCACTGCTCAAAACAGTTTTGAACTCGCCAATTTTGATGGCTTTTAGTGCTTCTGCTGTTTTTTTTTTTCACCTCTTCCACATGGCAAAACATTTCCCCTTGAGGACGTTTTCCATCTGAGAGAACAAAAAAGTGTTGCTCGGGGCGAGAGGGGGTGAATAGGGAGGGTGGGGCACGGGGGTCATGCCAGTTTCAGTCAAAAACTTCTGAACTCTCAGCACAGCGTGGGCAGGTACAGTCGTGAATCCCCCATCATGAAATAGGCAAATGCATTGAAGGAGTCTTCAAAAAAAAATCACTGAAGCCGAATGCAGCCTCTTACAGCAAGGCCAGCTGGTACAGTGATACAGATGGGTTGTGAGGGAAGCCTGTACTACAAGGGGCCTGCCCTCCAGAAGATAATTCTGGGTTTTTGTCCCCCACCTTGTATAAGGAAATCAATATCTTAAAATGGTAGCTCTTACTGAGTTCTTGTAGTTTTAATTTTTATAATAAGTCTAATGGACTTGAGGAATTTTTGAGAAAGACAGAATGACCTCTAATTTTTAAAAATTTTCTAATAAAAATCTAAAATTAATTGATACAGCCATACTTTGGATCATCCAGAGGACCACTTATAATCAAGTACTAAAATAGTATTTGATAGCAGTTGGCATTTGCCTTGGTTGGTTTTTTCAACTACTGAGGTTTTGAACCAAATGCTTCTTTGTTGTGGGAATATGTCCTGTGCATTGTAGGATGTTTAGCAGCATCTCTAGCCTCTCCTATTAGATGCTTGTGCCCTCTCTGCCTAGTTGTTGCAACAAAAATGTCTCCAGATGTTACCAAATGTGCCCTGGAGGGCAAAATTTCCCATGTGGAGAACCACTGTGCATTGGTGTCTAACAGTGTGTTTAAGTGAAAAGACACTTTTAAATGTGGAATAACATTAAAAGAACAGACATGGAACTTAATAAATAAATACTTCATATCAGGTATAGGGCAAATGACATCACAGTGGAAGCACCATCGAAGGTTTTACAGTGGTTTTAATAGAGAAAAGTCTCAGAACACTTGACTCATCAGATGTCTCGGGGTAGTGTAAGCATTCTGAACTGAGGTGGCAAACTTGTGCTGAAGCAATTCAGTGTCATGCTGACATTTAGTTACAGCGTAGTAATACCATCTATCACGCTGAATTAATGTTGTTAGTTTGAATTGCACTTCTTTTGAAATTTTGTTTTTGTATATTGGTAAATTTGTTTTGGTTGTAGAATTAAAGCACTAGCATAAGTTCTAAACATAAGGAGTTGATACTTAGTTTTGTGTTTCTACATATTTGACAAACATAATACAAATAATTTGTCAGTGCCAGAAATCCTCAGATATGATTTTCTTTTTTCATTGAAAGGGATCAGTGAGAAACACTGGATTTGCTGTGTTGGAGGCTGAATGGAGGAAGGGGCTACAGGCTGATGAGAGGAGAACATTGTTGAGAAATTTGGGGAAAACTCCAAATTTAGGTGCTGGACGTCTGCCGCATCATTTAAATTTGTGCCAAGTACAGAAGAAATAAAAATTAATATCCCCTTTTAAAACTAGCTCACAAAATGACAAAAACTGCTAACTAGATTATTCTATTTTATTTCTTCAGAAAAATAAGGTTTAAATCACACTTTTCCTAACGTAAACTGCATGCAGAAAGCATGGTTATTCAAGTGAGATAATTTCAATTTTGATTCCAACTGAAGCCCTAAGAATCAGGAATGAAATTTTAGGTAGGTTTTCAGGTGATTCTGACAATTATTGTGTTGCACTGTGTTAACAGTATATGATCCTCTGTGATTCCAGAGCAAGTGTAAAATGGCCTTGCTGGCTGCAGAACAGGCTCCCTACACTTGATAGGCTCCCTTTCTCATCACCTGTTGTTACCTTACTCCTTTGTTGGATGATTTAGTTGGGGAGTCCTTGAGATTCCAGTGCCCTATCCACCAAAGGAGCTGGAAAATCCTCCCCTACCAGCCATGATCCTTTGACTGTTTTTTTTTCTCTTATTCTCTTCCTGTGGAGAGTGTTTTGGAGTGGTAGTCATTAAAGTAAAACAGTAAAATTGATCATAACTGGTCATGGCTTCAATGGTTGAGTGGCATAGCCCAACCCTTCCTCCCAAACCCATTTCTCTCCATTCCCAGAATAGGGAGATTCCTAAAATGAGCTCCAGGATGACTGGAGATTATGCTCTGCTCTGAGCTGCAGGGTAAGGAGCTGTGGAAAAGTAATTAGGGATTGGATAGCATTTCCTCACTTCTGGGAGAAGCTGTGTACCATGGAGATGACTGGCTCCTCTCTATTTTCCCTTCATCCAACAACGGCCTTGACATCTACATTTCCATAGAGACAGCCAGGCCAGAGTGTCTCAGTTTAATCTAAATTCTGATGAAGCAACACTGGTTTTGAAGACTGTAGAGAAAAAAAAACGGTATTGGAGAGCATTTGGTGTGCATTGGGAGTCACTTTTTCCCCTGTTTTCATTTAGCAGGGAGTCAATTAGAATGGTCAATTGTTTCATGTGTCTTTATGGAATTTGGGGCCATCTGAAAATGTGTGATGTATTGAATTTCTAAAAAGACAAAATAAAAATGCAAGCAATAAATTAGACGAAAATTTCCCCATGTCATTTGGATGACTCTCTGCTAAAGGATCACTCCTTTCTTCAAAAGTGTTAGATGATTCAGGTTATATTTGCCTAACTTTTTGGAAAGAAACATTCTTTGGTACTTAATGTGACATAATTATCACAAAATCTTAATGGAATGAAGACAGTTTATGCAGGAAGTTTTATCTGTCATGTATAAGCTCTAATATGTAGCATTTTTGCTTTGAGGTACTGATGTTGGGAAAAAAGAAATTTTTTGAATTGTTGAGATTTTGGAATCAAGTTTCTCACTTTTACAAATGACCTAGCAGCACTGTTTGATAGAAAAAATTGAGTTTTTTGCAATGTCGGACTTGAGTAAGATAAATGAAAAGGCAGGCCCTATGTTCTTGCTGGCACAGTGTCTTGTAAACTGCCCACACATTCAATGGATTCGGCTGGTACTGAGCTTGTTAATGATATAGGAAGAATCCCCCAAGAATCAGGAATAAGAGTTTTTAACCTTCTGAAAGTTTATAAGCTCATTGAAAACAA
>VMDR010026463.1:0-14008 GCA_007922815.1 Macrotus californicus
TAAGTTTTTCTTCATTAATTTGAATGTTTCCTACAAGAATAGAGTAAAACCTAATGAAGTGATTTGTAATTAAACATCTGGAATTTCTTAAACTTTATGTCCAATGAGAATTTAGGGTTTTTAAGACTTTTATTCAGCACCCAGGTTTACTACTCAAGCACCATCAGTCCTGAAATCCCTTAGCTTAAGAAATTGTTTCCATTAGCAAAACAAATGAGCAAAATAGAACCAGAGACATGGAAATAAAGAACAAACTGACAGTGACCAGAGGAGAGGGGGTATGAGGGTAATGGGGAAAAGAAGGGGAAGGGTCATTTATAAAGGGCCCATGGACAAGGACAATGGGGTGGGAATTGACTGTCAGGGAAGGTGGACTGGACAGGGGATAGCAATGGGGTGGGGGAGGAACTGTAACTGAACAACAATAAAAAAGGAATTTCTTCAAAAATGTTTTTCCTGGAAGTTCATACATACAAATTCTTATCTTGGACCTTTGGCAATACATCTATACAATGGGTTAAAAAAGTAAAGTATTTGGTGACCAAACAAGAATCTTATTGGAACAGGGTACAGAACAAGGGGTATCCCCAGGAAAATAGGAGAAAACCCCCTACAAGCCTTGGTTGGGGGGTGGGGGAGAGCAGATGACAGGATTGAGATACTTTACATTGCAAGGACAACTTGGTAGCTAGTTTAATAGCTGTGTGAATAGCTATGCTGGGCAAGGTGAGTGTGGCTTTAAGGGCATATCCTGACATATAATGTAGCCAGGGGAGGCTGTTCTCCTGGATCACTGAGTCACTCTGGCCCTGACTGGGGATGGCAGTGGAGAGAATATAAACAATACAGGAGAATTGGAAAACGTAGCTCATTGTAGGAGTCATCAGGGATGAGGTCATGTATGAAGTTCTGGGTCAGGATTTAATCGAAGGGCTGGCAGCCATGAGAAAATTTGGCCATGTGACTTGGAAGGGAGTAGAAGAGCCATGAGGGAGAGTGATGTGGCAGCCACGTGAGAGGGAGCAGTAACAAGCAACTATGTAATTTGTAGTCAGGATCCAGCCATGTGGCTGGCGTGGTAAGGATGGAGACTAACTATTGGTCTGACAGTGCCCGTTCTAGCTGACTCTGAAGACTCTCCCTTGCAAGTCTCTGACCTGCTGCCTCCAAATCCAGACTCTGTCTGGACTTTTGAGACTTGCACCTTTCGTGGACTTCACCATGATCCAGGGCATCACAGCACATGCGTTCCTGGACTATTACACAGAGGCTGATGACAACGTACCCCAGATCCTGAAGGAGAGAGCTACTGTGTGAGGATGGTGACTTCGTTACCTTCCAGAGAGACTAGAGACTGTGCAGCCAGCCTAAGATAAGAATAAGGGGAACTATTTGATTTGCTCTGGGCTTATAGCCTTTTGGGAAACAAGGGAAGTGCTGAGTCTCATGCGAATGGAGGGCTCTGAGCATAAGTGCTCTGAGCCCCCCATCAAGGTTGGAATGTTGTAAATGAAAACCTCTTCCTTCCAGCGTTAACTGTTGGTCATTCACCAAGCCACCATGTGGACGGGCCCCTGTCTGCTTAGTTATATCATCTTCCAGACAACTTTCCTTGACATTCAAGGGGACACAACCCCTCCCTTCTCCAGTCCCCAAGTTCTCCACCTCTCATACAAAATACCCAAAGGACATTTCTTTGTTTCTATGTATCAGATCCATTTGTGCCTTCCAGAGGGACAGAGCCCTACTTCTCTATCCCTCTATCCCCCAGGGCCAAGGATGGTGCCTGCTATCTGAGTGAATAAAATGGGAGAAAGAGTTGAAGAATTCTTATTTTCAAAGAAAATCCCCTTTTGTATCCCTTGTTATTGAATCTCTGGATATTTCTGAATAGTCCAGAGCATATTTAAAATATTTCATATTGTTTTGTGTTCTTTTATGTGAAGGTCAGTTAGTTGTGGTCAGTTAGGGGACACAAGAGAGATTGGGGAAACAAAGTTTATGATGCTTACAGGTCCCAGCACACCAGGCAGGGCCACCTGGTGAAGACTCATGTGGTGAGGAGGCAGAAAGCAGGCACCAGGAGAAAGCTGAGGCTAGACCCTCTTGTGGAGGTTCCAAAGGAAAGGCAAGGCAGGCAGGGTAGATGGTTTAGGACTGGCTAGTTTGAATAATTTCAGCAGGTTCCTAGCTATAGGGGTGGTCCCTAGTTGTCTGATCCCTGGCTTTGGATGATTAAGGCAGAAGTATATGGCCACTGGACAGATGAGGTCAGACTCTGGATTGGTTAGTTTGCATATCAAAGGCTCCAGGAGGGGCAGTCTCTCCCCAGCCAGAAAGCTTTTTAAGATGCCCAAACACTATAATATAAAAAATTATAAACAATACACACATCCTCATGAAAAGGCTCTTTCAAGTCAAGAAGCCAGGAGAACAGTGGTTTATCATTTTCAGGGTCAGGGCTACTTCTCTGCAGCACTGTCTATCTGATTCCTTTCCCACTACGAAACCTCCTAAGTGGTTTGCTCTCACTTATTCTCCATCTCCATGTAAGGGGTGCATAGAGGGATGAGAAGAGCAGGCTGAGTGGTACACAGTCATGGGAGTGGGGAGGGTGATTTACCAGGTTGGGTGCAGGTACACTATGGGGTAGAGACAGGGGTTTGAGGTGTGACACTCCCTCTTCACTTTGTGGCTTTCACAGCTCCTTTTTTCCAGTACCACCTGCAAAAGAGGTAATGTATGGAATCTGGAGAATTGGGCTGAGTGAGGTCTTGGGTCCCAGACCACTAGCAGTATGGACAATGGGGAGGTGATTTCTCCATTTGATTTTTTCATGAGCTCAGTAACCCAGCCATGATACTCTTTTCCACTCTGTCAGGGTCACCTGGTGCAGGAACCTGCTTCTCCATGCATCCATCAGCTCTGTCAACTGCCCCCAAAGCAGGTGCAGACCCAGACAACTGGTACCATGGCCTGGCACTTCCCTGCCTGTGGAGAAAAGGACCAATAAAATGACATTGATCCAATCAAGATAGCATAAATATATAAAACAAAGTGGAGTCACTCATATCAACTAAAATGGCTATCAGCCATGACACTTTGGTTCAAGAGGAAACTACCTAAGTCAGAGCAGACATTTCCGTCAAGGAGACACACTTAAGATACCTGCACATGTGGTCAGAGCAGCTGTGTCTGCAGAGGGGGACCACCCATAGATAGACTGCTGGGGAAATTCCATACTTTTCAGCAGGGGTATCAAGCAGAACAGCCATGTACCACCCATAGGCTCCTGGGGAAATTCCGTATTGACACCAGTGGTGCCAAGGCATTTACCAAAAAGACTCAGAAGGGTGGAGTACATCACTTTCAAGGTATAACTGAGGCAAGTTCCAGACCACTGCTGAGACAGCCGAGCTCTACGCACCAGAGTGCTGCTCCATGCCACGCTGATCTCCCTTGGCATCAGCCGCCAGAGGCTTTGCCCCACTGGACTGAGGACTTTGTCTGCCCTGCTGCCCACCTTGCTCCAGAGATCCTTCCTTGCAAGATGCTGACAGTCCCCTTGCCCACTGTGCTGTCTCCCAGGCCTGCAGACTGAGACTTTGGAACTCGGGTTCAGTATCCCCCATTGAGTGCTCCGTGCATGTGTTATATTTCTCTTAGGTTGTGAGAGTGTGAGGAAGATATTAATGTCTGTTGAAATTCTACTTTGAGTGAACCTGCATTTAATAAAAGCTGAGTGAATAGTGTAGTTACTGTGTGTGACTTTTGTCTACTCCTTGGTGCCGGGCAGCTCAGCAGGCAGATAGCCGAACAGTTGCCCAGCTGACTTATAGGAAGGACTGTATCATGAACATATGCTTGTGACACCCCCATGCTTATTGTGGGCTGTGTAGCTACACTCTTCCACCTTCCACCCCTGAAACCACTGCCGACAGCCCAAGTGGCCCCTGGCCCATAGCGTTCTCATTGGTCTAATGTGTCCGTTAAAGAACCTAGCCACACTAAGCTTCCTCTTTTAGGATATTGTGGGACATCAGCCGTTATTTTTGTATTGTTCCCATTCAGTGTTTTACTCTACTGCAAGGGATTACATTTTAGAATGCTTGCCTTCCCAAAAGCATTATTGATCTAAAAAAAATTATTCTATAACAAAGTAGAAAGGAGAGTAAAGAATAAATGCCCATAAATAAATTCTGATTCTTTCCTCTCTTCTACTGAAATGATTTTAGAAAAGCCTTCAGCCTGAAAACTTTGTCTCTGCCGCTCTGTGTCTGAGCCAGTACTTGTGATGTCAGAATTTGGTGTATGCCTTTCAAACCTGCTCCTAGTTTAAACTCTAGTGCATTGAGAATATAATCTAAAGAAGATTAATTCTAAAAAGTATAATTTTTTAGGAAGTAAAACCACCATGAAAAATTAAAATCCACTTCAGTGTATAAAAATAGATAGTTAGAATAGACTTCTTCCACCTCTTGCTTTAAGGACAGATGATAGAACAACCAATAGGCAAGTCCAAGGTCGCAGGTGCCTGCTCCATCCTCACCATGGACCCTGGAAACCAGATTTAGAATGGCCCTGAAACCTATTGCAATCAATAATCATAATCATAAAAGTGTGTCCCTATAACTCCATGGAACTACTTTCCATAAATTTTTACTTAATGGAATTGAACTGAAAGTGGTTCTGAGGCATTCATAGTGCTTTTGTTGTCATGCAGGGACACAGTGCAGGAGCCCCCTTAAAAGTCAGGTCTCAAGGTCAAGGAGAGGAGAAAGACTGCTTTTATGTTTTCTTCCATCTTAAAACATGGCAGTGTGCTGAGTGGCTACCCTGTTGGAAGACAAGAAACAAAGACATAAAATAGCAGACATCCCCGGGAAAAGCAGGCAGAACATGCAATAGGACAAATAGAAAAGGTGTACAAAGAAAAGGAAAGAGAGCTCTCTTTTCCTGTAATAATAAAATAAAATAAAATAGCCAGCAGGAAAAAGTGTACACACAGGGGAAGGCACTCTGTAATGTGTGATTTATTAGCCACATAATTTTGTTAGTGGAAACACTTCCCTTTGATTCTATACACCAGACAATTGGTACCTCATTAAAAATAAGAGTGTTTATAAAAAGAAAGGTAAAGGCAAGTTTTACGTAGAATGATCAAACCGCTTGGTGGAAGTCGAAGTGCACCAATAATTGCTTTAAATCACCACCTCACACTTTGTAGAGATTATGCCTTAAAGCTTCCATTTCCTTTTCTACCTCACAGACTGATTTGAGAAAGATTGAACTGCTGTTTATGCAGCACGTGTATCCCTAAATGCTGCTTGTAATAAGAAGGCAGATGATGGTCAATGGAAGAGGTATTCTTTTCGGAGCTAAACAGTTTACTTTTTGAATGGATGAACCAATTGTAGTACAGATGTCTCCCATTTCCCCTCCTTTGCTTCCCTCCACCCAGCCTTCCTTGCCCACCTTCGCCACACTGTTGCCTGTGTCCGTGGGCTATGCATATACGCACACGTATGTTCTTTGTCTAATCTCTTCCATTCCACTCATCCCCTTCCCTCTGAAACTTGTCAGTCTGTTCCACGTGAACGGGTTTTATCCAGTGACATCCTCTCTGAGACCTCGGCTGCCTAGGCTGGGATGATGTTCTCAAACTTGGACTCCATCTCCTGGGAAGCAGTGCAGAGTTGCCCACAGCAACCCTCAGACACTGAGGACTTGATCTCATATCAGAGCAAAGCTGCCACCCTCAGCTCTCTCGAGAGATAAAATCAAGAGTCATTTGTGCATCCTCACTTCAAAAGTGGGAAATTAGTTAACGCTGTCACTCCACCTGGAAGAGAAAACTCATAGCATTCGATTTGTCACGGTATAAGATGTTGGAAAGGGAAAGCCTGCCTGGCTCCTTGGTTATCAAAAAGAATAAACAGATAAATTGCAACTGACTAACACTGGAGTGTCAGAAGTCTCAAAAGTGCTAGGTTGTCTTTATTTTCTTCGGTGTTCTTAATGCTAAATTAGAAAAGATATAGATAGCATTGGAACTGACAGAGTGTAGAAAGTGGCATCAACAAAACTACTCAGAAATAGAAGGGAAAAAGTCTTAAAGTTGTTAAAGTCTTAGCTTTAAACGTCAAATCCAAATTGATCTGTAGACAGAGAAAGACTCGCTCCTGGAAAAAGAATTGCAGCCAAATGCTCATCAATAGAGACAAAAGATGAGCTTGGCAAACTCATTATAGTGCCAGTGAAGCTGTTTGATAAACCACAGGACAGAGACAAAGCTCTCTGTTAGAAGAGCCGTATGAGGCTCTCCACTCAACCTGCCAACTGCAGCTAACATGAACATCTCTTAACAAGAAATGTGCGGGGGGTGGGAAAATGAAGGAGCGATTCACTGAGTGAGACAGAAAGCTCCAGATCAGTCAAAGGCATTGCCTGAACTGCCCGGGGTTGGTTAGATGCCAAAACCCAAAGATGCAGCAAAAAATTCTACAATTAACTGCTCAGAAGAGATCAGCATTGAGCAAACCCAGAATGGAGCTGACTACTATTAAAAATCCTGCACACCTGGGGCTGGGGAAGACTGAACAGCTGAGCCAAATGACATCCACGGACAAGATCATGAGTGCTGAATGTCAAAACAACCGTGCCTTCCCACCTGACTCCAAACGTCGTTGCAGATTAAGCCTCGTTCAGAGCATTTGGGACTTTGGATGGGATCTAGATGTGTAAGCTTACACACTTTGTTCTAAACGAGTCCAAGTCTGCTGGTCTTGACAAATTTCACCCCAAGCTACTGAGAAAATTTGGGTAAGAAATCATATATGCTCAAAGATTCAAAACGGGATAGTGCTGGGATGCAGAGAAATAGGTTTGTGACGACCACAGAGAGGACTAAGGGCCTCCAGCTCTGCACCCTGAGTGCGCTCAGGCACACATGCTGAGGCCCTGCTTCCCCGGCTGCTCCCATCATTGACTGAGCACGACAGGACTCCGAGAGTGGGCCATGAGTGTCTGATGTGGGTCTCCCGTCATAGGCGGTCTTTGCTTGGGGACAACCTATCAGCTTGGTGACAGTATCACAGGGGTCTGAGGCCCTCCCTACCCAATCCTTTCATTCCCTTCTCATCTCACAGGTGCCATCCCTGTGTGACAGTCTAAAAGCTCCTTTCTCCTATTCCTATTCTCTCCCTTTTTGTCCTTCATGGCATTCCCTCAATAAATCACCTACATGGCTAACCCTGCCTGGTTAACTACTCCTTTCAGGACCTGAATTACCATAAGCTCATATATACCAACTATAGGGGGCCAGTCTTTTGTTTAAAAACTATGGATTCTATCTATGGAAGAGACCACAGGGATTTATCACAATGTATAATTAGAGTTACAAAAGTGTAGCATGGATTTTCTAACTGCCAGTCATGTAATATTTAAATGATTTTCTTTTTCAATATGGTTGCTAGAGTGATACAAGGTGGAAGGGGAATGTGAAAGACATTTGTGTTTTCACAAAGCATCTGACTGTGTCTTGGGTATGGCTACATTTGGTCTATGAATTTTATCGTGCACTATGTGATAACTAACTCTGCCTAAGTCCATCAAAAAACACTTCAAAGAGAAAACAGAGAAGACTGGGCAGAGACCCAGTAGTCTAAGAGCTATGATCCACTAGGATACTTCCAGGGCGATTACTATGCACCAGGCAGTGTATTGAGCACATTGCATACTATCTGGATATAAACACATAAAACCAAACTACCATCCTTCAGATAAGCCTGTGAAAGAGATGGTTTCCCCTTGTTGAGGATGGGAAGCCCAAGCATGAGCAATGTAACTTAACAAACAATTCATCATGGGTTGAGGGCCAGGATCTAAACACAGGTTGATCAAGCTCAAGCCCTGAGCTAACCCAACCCCTTGCCTCCTGTCTTCAGGGAAGGATTTCAAGTTCACTGTAGCCAGACTTGGATATGCACTGTGAGAACTCCTGGGAGACAGGGGTCCCCACTATACAATGCAAGGACACAGTATGCAAAAAGCTCTGCAGGCCTTTTTTATGTGCAGTGGCATCATCTGCCGGGTGGTCCATGAAAGTGCAAGAGGATATGTTGTGGGTCTTTGGCTCTCTCCAAGACTTACAGACACCTCGTTGACGGGGAGATGTCTGGCTTGAGTGGCTAGCAGAACAAGGTTCGGCACCAGGTGGGTATGGGTTAGGTCAGGTGATGAGATCACTCCTTCCCCTAATGCCACATTGTGGTAGACACATCACATGCTCCTTTCACATCTTGGCCTACTTCCAATTTCAGTTTTAACTGTGGTGGACCATTCCAATGGAGCTCAGGCTGCTTTTATGCTGCCAGCATCCCAACTAATTAAGCATCTTGCCTCTATTTGCCATTCTCTCATTAAGACCTTATCCAACTTAGTGGGATCACATTTCACCCTTTGCTCATAAGCAGCCTAGAAGTGTAGAAAATTTAGCAGCTCCATTAGGAAGAGAAAGTCATTGGACAATTCTTGGGGCATTCACTCTGCCTCTGAATAGTCATGACAGAATGGAGCTGCTGTTGGTTAGAGTAGCATCCTAGATAATGTATCCTGATAGTGACTTTGCATTTTTCCTCATCTCAATTTTCCTGCTTCTTTACTCCCCTATGATCACCTATCAAAAACATAGCTGCATTCTCGTCCTTGTCACAGGCTCTCCTATAGGGGAACTTAAACTGAGACAGTTGAGTACAGGAAGTGATCCTAGAGAGTAGTCAGGATAGGATTCTGGAACTAGGCCTATGAGAGATTGTCACCTCATTTGTGATGATTAGAGAGGCGCAATGATCCCCGGTGTGCTGAGCGTTGCAATGACTAAATCATATGAGTGGTGAGACTGGGATGAGGAACAGGTGAGAAGGGCAAGCACTGGGTTATGCAGAAGTTCTGCACTTGAACAGCATGGGTAAGTACAGAGCGTATGGAGCGGGCTGACTTTTGCTCACTGTCAGGGAGACCTTGAAAGAGAATCTGGGCTCAAATTAGTCAACTGTCAACTCAGGACATACCGTGACAACCACAGGGGATCATGGCAACAGTTAAATATCTCCTGCAGCCAGGGCAAAATGTGCTAAAAGTACAGCCCAGAATTAAATTACAAGGACAATAGAGACTGAATGGATAACCTGAAAAGGTATCATCTGCTAAAGGAAATAATATCACCTTGAGGACTGGAATGAGGACTGTTAAACATCTGCATCAAATAAAGGTCTAACTAGAACTGCCTGGTTCCCCATCACTTCCCACAACACACCTGCAGCCTGTGTGTGACATAGCTCTTAGGCCCCACTGGGTTAAATGTCTAGGAGAAAAGAATAAACAAACAAACACCACATTCCACCAAGGTACAATAAGGAATAGTTTCTGTTGAAACAGGAGCTCTGATTGGCTATTTTGGACTCCTCATTTTGGCATAAAAAGGAATTATTGTATTTTTTAGTGTAACTGACTCTGATTATCTTCAGGAGCTAAGGAGGGAGTACGGCTGTGACTTGGGGATCCCCAGGGGTCATTTGGTGCTTCTCTGCCTGATGATTAATGAACAGACAATTGTACCAACCATTGCACAAAAAGGGCAAGGCAATCAAGAATGCAGATCCCTCTGGGATGAAGGCCTGTGTCACTCTACCAGGTAAGCACTTTAATTCTGCAGCACCACAGGGTGAGGCTGAGGGAAATCAGAAGGGGCAGTTGTGGAGGGAGATGCTAACTTTCAATTGTGGCCTTCAGAGAGGTTGCAGCAGGGATAACTGCAGCTTGTTCTACTAAACCTGCTTGTATGAACTGACGAAATCGCAGCCTCTGTCCATATTGGAAATGTAGTGACAGAGTAAACTTAGCGACATGACATAATGTGAAGAGTGCAGTAGGCTGGACTCCGACAGATGCCACTTGGCTCCCCTCATTTTGAGCCTCATCTGTGGTGGACAGTGGCATATGAGCTCTGTGTCAGCGTGTTGTCCCTCAAACAAGCATGGCCTGAACCAGTGCATTGTGTTCCAGGGCTTCCTAAGATGTCAACAAGACTTGCTCAGCCTATTTGTAGACACAGCCTGAAGCTAATACTCTTGGCAGTGACCTTCAACCCAGATGTGTGGCAGTGGATGAAGGCTTCAGGCCCCTGTCTTTCATGAGGATATTTTCGGGAAGCAGATTCTGTTTATTTCTCAGAGGTTCTGGATGAACTGTCTAATGACCTTTGCAGTGGAAATAATGCACACTTATATGCGCTTCTCCTCTTCCTGTGCCTGTCTTCTTCCCTTCCTCACTTCTGTTTCCTGAGAGCGTCTCTCAGACAAGTCACCTGCCCTGAATCCCCTTCTCAAGCTCTCCTTTCTGGGGAAGTCAAACTAAAACACACAAAATATCTCCCAAAACTTCATGTTTTCTACTTTCTGAAAGATAAGCCTACTCCTGCTGAAAGGGTAGCTGGATTGAATATTGGATATGTAATATTTACTATTTGGAGCCCAAAAGCAGAATGAGTACAGGGTGTGTGCCAGATTTCACATTTCTAATGCCTTGCAGAATTTTCACCATAAAGCTTGGTGGAGATGCTGAAAACCCACAGTCACAGCCAGACGAGTTATTGCTGCTGGAATTTTTAAGTGACTTGGATAACATATTTGTAGAGAAAATTCACCCTAGAGCAAAATTGGAAGCATTGGAGGGAGTACACCTTACAGGCCTATAATTTTTCACCTTTCAGATTCCCTCACATATCCAGTTTAAGCTATCATTAATATTGCTTTGGGGCATTCCTAGTTGTCCCCAGTGAGCAGTCTGCTACTAGCTCTAACCACTTTCTGAGAAACATGAAGTTCAAGCAGTGTCTAAAAGCTTAGATCAATGAGTCATGAAGAAGCTAAATGGGATGACTAGCCTTCACTGAACTCCTGGATCCCAAAGCTCAAGCCTGGGGAATGCTGATGGATGCTCTCTGAGGCACAGCAGTTAAAAAAACACTTAGCACTTAGCAATTTCCAGTCCCAAATAATTTACTGAAATCTTATATATCCCATAACCATGTCTTTGAAAAATATGTGATAGTGCCCTCGGTTTTCTACATAGGAAAAAAACAGATTAAAAATGGCATTTAATAAGGTGGCAGTCAAAAATAAAAATTGGAATTCAGTAGTTCCTGAGTTCAGGAATATTTTGTTTGGCTATTTATTTTAAGTTTGAAGAATTCAAACTGGACTGATGTGTCCTCCAGGAAGTTAATTTTGTCTGGGTGCCATTTCTTGGTGTGTTTCAAACGCGAATGGCATCAATGAATTCTTTGAATGGAAAACTTGGGCTTCTAGCTCTGGAGTGCGAAAGATGTTTTGTGGCATTCAACAGACCATTGAGGTTGCAAAGACTCACAAAAATATTGTTGAAGAAATAAAAGAATATTTAGCAATCTTTACTTATTTTGAACAGACCAAAGAGGAGGTGCAAACTAGAGGTGATTGACAGATAGGGACAGGGAGTGGACCTGCCCTCACTTGTATGTCCCCTAGTAATCCAGATTTAAGATGCTGTGCCTTTATTATGCTACTGAGTTGAATAGCTTTTCATTCAGAGTGCTCACTGCAGAATGTGAGTGGAAGGAAATCATCTTTTATACATTACAAAATTTCCTTTGAAAGGTTACGCTATTAAGCTATTAAGGCTATTTTTCCTTTGAAAAATTAAGCTATTAATTTAATTATTTAAAATTATCTTTTCATGTAGACATAATTCCCAAAATTCTAGGCAGCACTATAGCCCCCCTCCCAAAATGACAATTTTCTCAACACTTTCTAATTTTCTAATGAAAACTAGAGTTCAGCAGAAGTACATTAATATGAAGTAAATTCTCATGAAGTTTGAAACTGAAAACATTGACACCTGAGTGCCATTTTCTCAAAAATCCCTGGGATGCTTATTAAAAATACAGGCTTCTGGACCTCATCCACAACCACTGAATCATAATGCCCTAGGATAGAGCACAGGTATTTATACTTTTAAACAAACTCTAGTCTCTCCTCCCCTCAATCAACATGTGACTTACCAACTGAGTCCTAGGAAGTTTCTAGAAACAACGCTCTGCACATTGTATTTCTGATGTGCACATTTGGACAGCAGCAACTTGTAGACAGTCTGATTATAAAAGCATACTTGAGTCGGGATTTGTTTTCTTCACATATCAAGAAGGTCACATGCAGGTGCCTGCGGGCTTGCTCCAATAGCGGTGGGACGCCCCGGCCAGTGTCTGCAGGTCCCCTTGGCCTCTAGCTCATGATTGTCACCTCACACCTCACATTTAAAGCTCCTCAAAGGGTGCAGCCTAGGGCAAGCGCGTGTCATCATCCAGGGATGAAGCTGCATTAGCTGTGTCTCTTTCTCGGGTTTCTCGGTTAAGCTGCCTCCCCCTCGACGGTGTCCTCTGTAGCTTTGAGGCTGCTCTAACAGCTGCCTGATCCCTCTATTGTTTGCAGTAATGTCCTGGAACATAAATTTCTCAAAGGTCTGATATCCTTTACAGGGGTATCTTTTGAGATTAGTATATGAGTTTGTTCTGGTCTAGAAGACTTCTTTTTCTTTTTCTTTGGCCGTCTCTGGCAAAGTAGCTGGCCTTCCATTTAGCTAGCGTTTCTCCGGGAGCTACCAACCCTGTCTTGATAGCTTTCCACAAAAACCTCCCTTGCTTTGAAAGTAGCCTTGGGCTTGAACATACCACACTCAGATCAGCTTTGAACCTCCATGTGTGAGCGATCCAGGGCAAAGGTGATTAGGGCCTGCCTTACACAGAGTAGACATTCTGCCCTTTGAGTTGGGGCTGTGAGTGGAGGAACCCCAACGTCTGTGGCTCACTTGGAATTCAGTCTCTGCAATATGTGGCTGGGCGACAATAAGAAATCCTGGCAGCCTGTTCCTTCTGGAAGTATAACATAGCCATTGACAGGAGCTGTGAGGAGAGAGAGCCCAGTTCTTAATCACATTTACTTGAGGAGTGGGGATCACCTGAGCTGGGTGGGGAGTGAGGGCGCAGGTTGTAGTCAAATGATACAGACTCTGTTCTAACCCAGATTTAGTAGGGTTTTTTTTTTTTTTGAAAAATAAAAAGTTTTATTTTCTGTATATCCTTAGCACAATTTCCAGAGGCTTTACTTTTTTTCTTAAATTAGTATTCACCAGTTATGGTTGTGTTGCTGCAGAGTGGGTCGGTGGGGCTTCTCGCGCCCCCTGCCGGCCGGCGGTCACCTCTGCGCTCAATGTGTTCGACCTGCGGGCGTCACAGAACCGGTATTTCCATCTGCAGTGTGAGTACCAAGTACTTGCTCCCAGTTTGTCATTTGTCTTTTGACATCATTTGTACTGTATTGTTTTGGCATGAAACTTTAAAATACAATGGCATGTAGCTCGCTTAATTATTGCCCCCTTATTGGATTTTGAGTCTTAGATGGAAAAGCATTCTTTACTCTTGCGTTATACAATAATTCACTCTTTTTTCCCCTAGTACTTGTATAATTTAATTTTTACATTTAGATCTCCAATCATTAATTTATCGAAATGGGTTGTGTGAAATATAATTCCTAAATTACCTTGTTCTGAATGGCTATTTAGGCATTCTAAACTAATGATTAAAAATTCCATCTTCTTGTCAGGTACTTGAGATTGAACCTGTATCAATTTAGAAGTTTTCCACACATATATTTTAGTTGTTTTCAGACTCCATTCTGTTTTATTGGTATAGCAATCTATTTATGAGCTAGTACTACACTCTTTTAATTAGAGAAGCTTTATATTATGTTTTTAAATGGCGAGCTTCCTGAAACTCAATTACTCTCACTTTTTAGGGTTTTCTAGACAGTCTTTGTTTACTTTTTAAAAATTTTATTAATTTTACAATCAGCTTGGACAGCTCCAGACCAGGAAAATAAAATACAATTTGTTGGATTGTGTTATCATTTTAAAT
>VMDR010026464.1:0-14003 GCA_007922815.1 Macrotus californicus
TGTTGTTTAGTTGTGTTTTTTTTCTTTTGTAAGTTGTCTATTTCTTTGCATTTCAATTGTCATGGATTTTCTTAATTTAAAATCCATTATTGTGCTAAGCCATGTGCTGTGGGGTCCAGTGGGGAAAAAGTGGTTGGAAGTCTCCACCCTTAACAAATGTTCATGCTGGTGGGGAGAGATGGAAGATCAATAGGTTAACAGATAAATAAAACAGTCTGGATCATTACAAGGTTTACGAAGTAAATTCATAGGGTTGGTGAGTCATTTGCTTAGGGCAGCAGCAGAGTCTTCTTTGAAAGAAAGTTGTAGCTGTATGTGAGAAAAAGGAAAGAGCCAGCCAAACGAAGAACTCAGCATTCAAGTACTGAGGAGGTGAGAATTCCAGGCAAAGAGACGAATAAGTGTAAAGCCAGGGAGGTGCACAAGTTGCGTCCTGATCATGGACGAAATGAGGTTATAGTAGTTAGAACACAGTGAGGTGTGGAGAGTGGTGTGAGATAAGGGTGGGGATTTGGGCTGAAGCTGGACATTAAAGGCTTCACTGAGACAAATTTGGGTATTGTTCCAGGTGAGGAAGGAAACAACTGAAGGGTTTTAAGCCAAACAGTGATATAATGTGACTTAAAAAAAGAGTCTTGGTTGCTGTGTGGAAAAGCAGAGGTAAATTCATTACATTAGGAGGTCATTGCATATTCTATGCAAGAGATCATGGGACATGGACTAGGGCAGGGCCAGGGGAGATAGAGATAAAAAGACCTGACTTCTTTTGGGTTATCCTCAGAGCAGAGACTGAGACAAAGATTCAGGTGCAGATAGTTTATCTCAGAGGTGAGTCCAGGAAATGCAAGTGAGAGAACAGGGGAAGTAAGGTAAGGAGAAAAAGCCAAAGTCATTGCAACAGACAATGGGACCTCTAAGAACAGAATGCCTCTCAGTAGAGTCCATCTGAACACCTGGACGCTGGGGCATTCATCCATTGAGTCCGAATCTCCTTTTACCATTTATTGGGGCTTTGTTCTCAACTGAGGGTGTTCTTTCCCATGTAATTCTGGACTGTAGTCACACTGAGTAGACAGACTCCATAGCTTTGGACCTGGGCTGAAACTCAGAAAATGTACAGCTGGGTCTTGAGGTGGGATGTGTTAAGGTGCACCAAACTGTCTACTTCAGTGGCAATTGAAATCAGAGGTAGCTCGAGGGCATGAGGTATAGGGTACCAAAAAGTTCTGCTACACTATGATGGATACAAGAGATATTTTCTGGAGCAAAAATTCTCCCTCTTTGACAGGAATGGGAATTGGTTAGAGAGTCTCAGAGCCTTTTTTTTTAGGTCCTATAGGTATTTAATTACACATGAGACTAGGAGGTAGATCTTTTGCTAAAATTGACAGGAAACAGATTGCTTGTACTTGGACCTTGGTCAGATGCTGCAACTGACTGTTTGCCATGGATTCCTCTTCCTAAGGGTAAATATCCTTTTAAAAATAGAAGAAGAGAAAGTATGCTTACGTTTGAACATCACCACTTGAACTCTCTGGATTAGCGGTCTCCAACCTTTTTCATCTCATGACAGGCAAAAACTAATTATTAAAATATATTTTTTTGCCAATCTGACAAAAAATAGGTATAATTTTGATTCACATCAGATGTCTATTGTTGTGTTGGCTGTTCTCATTTTTTTAAAATTTGACAATCTAAGGGAAAAGAGGTTAGTACTCTTGACTAAATAGTCAGGTATTACATCTTTTAAAAAATTCTTGTGGTACACTGGTTGAAAATTGCTGGTTTAGCACTAGCTGGTGTGGCTCAGTGGATTGAGTGCTGGCCTGTGAACCAAAGAGTTGCCAGTTCAATTCCCAGTCAGGGCACATGCCTGGGTTTCGGGCCAGGTCCCCAGTAGGGGGCGTGTGAGAGGCAACTGTTTCACTCTTGCACAATGATGTTTCCCTCCCTCTCTTTCTCCTTCCCTTCCATCTCTCTAAAAATAAACAAATAACATCTCTGAAAAAAAAAAGAAAGCTGCTGGTCAGATAGAAGAATGGACACAGGATTTCTGTCTTGACTCCCCCCTTAACCAGGAGGAAAGTGCAAGGCACAACCTACTCAACCTGATGTGTGGCCTGATCTCCTGCCTCCTCGCTTGTCTGTATCTCTTCTGTCCCTGTAGTTTCTTGCTTCTTGATAGCTTCTGCTGGCTTATAACTCTTGTTTATTTATACCCTCCACTCACATGCTCCACCCTCCTGAGGCCCCTGCAGGCTTTTCTGTGTGCATCCCTTTAATTCAGCTTTCTCTGCCAGTTGCTTGGTTTCATTATTGATCCCCAATTTAATTCCTGGAAATGAGATTCAGATTGCTCAAAATGACGTCAACTTGGCAAGAGATTTATCACTTCAAGTGATCTTATAAGCCTGGAAGGCTTGGCTGCTTTTGGATCAAAATCCAATCCCTGGTCAGCTAAAAAAAAAAAAACAAAAGAACAAAAAAAACTCTGAATAGCGGGTATAGCCACTTGGAACCCAAGGTGGTTATCTAAAGCTGCCCCTATGTAAGGAGCTTTGGGAAGGAAGGAGATTAATTGACATGTCTAGTATAAGTCTCAACTGTAATGAATGTTATTTGAAATTGTTTAGTCTTTGTCCACAGAGAATTTGGAAAAGCTAAGTCAAAAACACAGGCAACACCTTTGATGATATAGTCAAGCAGAAAATACAGATAGGAGAAAAAATATCAGGGAGCTAGTTATAGAAGAACACACGTGTTTCGATCAATCTGGTCAACATAGTCACTTGATTGTACTTCCGATTCGTTTCTGAATTTCCCAATGTCCAAGGAAGGAAGGGAGTGGGGTAAGTTGTATAATTATTATTGGAAATAAGCAATTATATCTCTTAGTATATTGGGTGGCAGAGGCCTTAAATTCCCTTAAAATGGGTCCCCTCTAACAAAAGATAAAATTTGGGAGAAAGAAAAGTTGGCAAGGAGATAGGAACCTAAATGTGTATAGACCATTCATCTGTATTTGTAACTGATTCTTAATTCAGTAGACTACATTTCTAGCAAGCCAGTCATTGTTTCATTTCCTTATAACTTAGAACAGAGCCCTCAAGTAAGCAGATCTTCATGGATAATAAGACTAGTATTTCCCCTTGCGGAATAACCATTAATGCTCAGCACAGAAGCTGGTCTTACCAGGTCAAGTACCCATGTATGGAATCACAGGGAAAACTTGAATGTGCTCCCTCCACTGACATCTTTGGTTCAAGGTCTCAAGCACCTTCAGCTTATCCCATCCTCCATGGTCACTTTTTCTTTTGACAGGAGACTTCAAGAACCTTTTGCTTTTGGTTTAACACTCTGCAAGTCAAGGCCATGGTTAGGGAAAGAGTGTTGCTATGAATATTATATTAAGAGAACTGGATTTGAGCTCAGATCCTGCCACTTGCTTGGCCACAGCTTCTTTCCTTATGACTTTGAAAGGACTGGAGATGACCTCATTATTCCTCAAGGGATTACTAAGGGAATACTTATGAAAATACAGACTCTAAGATCATCCTGGAGACCTACTGAGTCAAAATCACTGGGGATGCAACCCTGAGTTCTGCATCTTAACAACTCTCCAGGTGTTTATGATGTACCTCTGAGTTTGAGAACCACTTTGTTTGGTGATCTTCTAGATTCTTTCCAGTTAAATACTTAATTTGATCCCACATTTCTGAGGAACTAATCATATTCTTCTTCCTGGTGAAATTTTTCAGCCATGCAGAATTAGAACAGATACAGAAATAGATTAAAGGCAAGGCTAGGCTCTTCTCCCTATTTACTTACACATTAGGCCACTTCTTGACAGAATTATTCCCTTAAAACCTCCAGGTAATTTCTTAATTGTTCTATTTAATAGCTCGCATAAGTAGAAAGTTGTTGGGCTTTTTTGAAATACTAACCCCAAAAGTAGCTGTAGGCTTGTAATTAGATGGCTGTAAGATGGTGAAAATGAAGGTCAACCAAAAACATGTTCAGGATGAAAATTAAAAAATGAACTTCAATATCAGTCTGAAGATCTGAGATAGAGTCATTTTCATTATTTACAGGCAGTTAATTTCCATGCCTAATAATTTCCAAGGCAATTCTCCCTCTGGTAGCTGGCACTCATTTTCTACAGTCCCTTTAGTTAACACTGTGAACTGTTTGTAACTGGATGGAAATGTCTCTCATCTTGCTCCCTGGGGTATCACATGGCAAACTGGGGCTCAGCCATTTCTGCTTTAGCCTATAATTTTGGGCCTAAGTGATGGCACCCACCCATCATGTGACAGGCCTCTTCTCAACGTTGCATATTATTTGCTCATTTAATCCTCACAGCAACTCTGTGTATCCATGTAACAGATGGTGCTCTAGGCCCAGAGATGTTATGTAATGTGTCCAGGGTCACACAGCTAGTAAGAGGAAAAGTTGTAGCAGGAGAATGATTTGATTTGCTTGCCCCGACAGTACACTCATGAGAAGAATCAAATTGGTATTTCACTGAGTGGTCAGTTCTCTACCGTGAGGGTAGCTTGTGATCCTTACCTTGACTTCCATCCAAAGATCTGGGGTACCTATGAAGAAGACTTTACCTGCTCCGGTTTCCTTGTCCTTACCTGTAAGAAGAAATCAAATTTCTAGGTCTCCCAAACTAAGTTATCAGGAGGCTTAAATTCAGTGATCAATGCACGAACCTAAGAGGTAACTGTTCAAGTGTCAGCCACTGTCTGGACGGGAGCACGGAGTCGTGGGGAGTGCTCTGATGTGGGGGTTGGGAGACGGTGCGGGGCTGCAGTTCTCAGGTGGCTTTGCCCTGTGCCCTTGGCAAAGTCACAAAGTCTCTCTGTCCTCTGTGCAACCATCTCTAAAATAAGGGATTGAACAAGAAGCAGAGTTTTTCAAAAAATACTTTACTCTTTAAAAGAGATATGTAGGAAAATAAAATTGGGAAAATGCACGATCTGTGACTCTTTTAGCAATTTATTGGGTGCATGAACATATAAAATGCTTTGAGAAGCTCTGCCATAAATAAAACCTGTTTATTTTAGTTTAATTAAGATTCTTAAATTTATTGGAATGCATGCTTTCCAACCTTTTTTCCCCTCCTAAGACCAATAAACATCTAATGGAAAACACTTTGGGGACTGTTAGATTGCATGCTTTTTGTATTTTCAAACATAAATTCCATGATTTTTTTTCACTGTCTACTGTTGGTTGGTGGATTCCCAGGGTGAAAGGATGTAGGTACACAACAGTACTCTCAGTAGATTGAACTTATCGTGTATAGGGACCAGAATAAGAAAAGAAGAAAGTAGGATGTCTGATTTATAGAGTGAGATGTTTTGAGTCGAAATCTGTGTCATGCTGAACTGAATACCTATGGTGAGTTTTCCTCATGTGAATACTATATAATTGCCAGAAGAGAGTTAATACCCCCAGCTCAGTTTTGGGAAAGAGCTAGAACGTATCAGACAAAATGAACTGATCCCTGAGCACGGGCCACACCTCTTAAGAACGCAGCTATAACCATCTGTCCAGACAGTCAGGACTTGTATCCTTCTCCCTGTGGAACGAACTGGGAACATCCATCCCCAATTGTTGTCTGTGAGTTCTGTCTTCTTGTGGCTGAGCAGATTTAATACCCAACTTTAAAAAACTCCATTCCTTCTCTCACTAAGGGAACAGTGAATGAATCACAATTTACTTGTAAAACAGCTGAGATTTCAGGCATAAAAATGAGATGTGGAGTGGAGTCCAGAATTTAAAGTGTTTTCCAATTACCCATTGGAGAGCTCTCCTACAGATCCGAATGTGAACTAGAGGGTGAGCTCCTGGAGGAACAGATGCAGCACTCCACATCAATCACTGATCCCCTGCAGAGATGCTGCTCTGACATGGTGATGCGGAGTTCCTTTTGCCTGGCATCTCATCTAACTAGTCCCTTGGTCCAAGAACGCTGCTCTTGCTATATGGACCATGTCAACAATCAAAACATTATCTGTTGGAAAAGGTTTAAAAAAAGGCTTTACTAAAATTTTTTAATAGTAAATGTTCTAACAACATTTCACAACTCTCTGTACTTGTTCTCTTCATCTTGATCAGAAAGGTGGATTCTCCCAAATACTCAGAAATGAGGTCATGCTAAATTGTATTTTTATTCCTGTTGGCTGATTTTGAAGCCACTTTAAGCTTTTTTATTTTAAAACATAAAAAAATGCAGACAGAATAGAGCTTCAATGATTATCAGATATGGCCAATGATATGTTTTCTATATCTTCTCACTCTTTTCATTCCCAACAACTGAATCATTTTGAAGAAATTCCCAGACATCTCATAATTTTACCCATAAATCCCTTAGTATACAGCACTAAAATACAATTTTTAAGGATTACTGCAACACTGAACACTTACAATCTTATCAACAATTCCTTAATAGTAGCAAATTGCTAGTCAATATTCAAATGTTTCCAATTATCATATGATTTAATTATTTTTTAAAAATTTACAAAAAACAAGGTCCATACCTTGCATTGTTGAGCTGGTTGATGTGTGAGTACTGTTTGCTCCACAGCCTCACCAACATTTTTGATCTTTTAAAATTTTAGTTATTCAGGAAACTATGTAGTGGAATCCTATTGTGATTTTGATTTGCATTTCCTGTATGACTAATGATATCAAGTATTTTCCTTTGTGCTTAATTGCAACAAAGATGTATGTCTCAGTTCAAAGCTCAGTACAAGTCAGGTGGTTTTCCTGGACATGTCTCCTGAAGTGACTTAGAGACCTGGGCTGCTTTCTTTTTGAAACTTTGCTATCTTAGAGAATGTTGCTTTCATTCACTCCTGCTCTTAACCATCTCAGACCAAAGTGACACATTCTCATAGGCAAGAACTCAATTACAAGACTCCATCCTAAACAATTAGTAGGCCTGGGAGAGAATTTTCCTGGGTTTGCAGGAAGAGGAAACAGTGTAGTGAATACATCATTTCACCGCAATTCTTGTTCGGCTCTGTTTATAAATTGTTAAACAAACTCATTTAAATATTTTAAATTGCATCTATAAATTTAGTATATTCTATCTCTTCTTCTTAAGTACTTCAATTAAGTATTAAGTCTTTTTTATTAATCTAATCATTTAAATTTATATGGTGACTTAAGTTTTATTTAGTGTTCTAATAGTATTTACAATAACTAGATTTCAATTAAAAGCATCAGTCTGTGAGTATACAAACAAAATTTTAACAGTTTTTTTCTACGAAGGATGGAAAAGGGTTGATGTAGAGAATGAAAAAAGGGTAAGAATTGTGGGAATGTTAACTGTCTGTTAACATATTTCTTTTGTATTTTTAAAGGTATGACTTAAAAGAATCAAAAGTGTAAACCAATAACTAAATTGCACATTTTCAAATTAGAATTACAAGGCTAATCTGTTACTTTTAATAGACCAAATTCTCCTGATCATTTTAAGTACTCAAACACACCAAGCATGCACAAATTTAAAACAATGCCTGTATTATTGCTTGGATTCTCTTACACATTTATACACCTAATTATGAATCTTCCTTGTGTTGAAAGACGATAGCAACTCATGAAACAATTATGCTAAACCAAAATATTTAGGGTAACCTTTTCAAATAATTCCTAAGATTACATACACAGCTGGTTGAGGCCTTTAATGACCTAAGAAGCTTCCATCTGAGACGCTGATGACATTCTTGCAAACAGGCCACAACTGCAGGCTCAGCTGTTTTACACTTGTTCCTTCCGTCCCTTGTCTCAGTTTATAGCCCACATCCCCCGGATTCACTCTTCGTATCACCTGTTTCTTAGGTCTCCACCTGGAAGTTGCTACACTGTTTGATGAGATTTCAACTAATCTATTGACTTCTCCTCTTCTGAACTCTATTCATATTCTTCCTATGTGTTGCTGCCATGACCTACAGATTTTTAAATGCTACTCAATTCAGTTGTTCATGTGACCTCAGAGTCAGGCAGCATAATGATACGTGGTGGTTATGAGCATGAGTTCTGGAGCCAGGCCACCTGGGTTCCAGTCCCAGCTGACCCATTTACTTGCTGTGTGACCTTCACCAAGTTACTGGACTGTGCTACATCTCAGTAGTCGTGTGCATAAAGCAGGAATAACAGTAGTACCTACCTTACAGTGTTGTTGTGAGAATTAAGTGAACTAATAAATACAGAGGACTCAGAACAGTGTATACATAGCCAGTGCCTCATATATGTGAGCTATTATTATTATCATGGTTGCTGTTATTAACATGATTATTATTTGTGTGACACTGAGGTCACAGGTCTGAGGTCTTGGCAATGACCTCCAGATGGTAGTGTGAGGAGCCCCACTTTTTTTTGATTCATCAGTGTTTATCTTCCCGTTGCACCCCTCCCCACACTTTCTCTCCCAGGAAATCTAATTTGGAGGTCAGAGGGTATGGAGGAGATGTTCCTGTTCCTTAGGATGTTTTTGCCCCAATCGCTGTATGGGCCTGAGTCATTTTCCCCAAGGATCCCATTTACAGTTTCTCTGCTCCCTTCCCATGCTCTGGTGTGCTTTGCTTCCCACACCTGTGACTCTCTCTCCACAGCCCTTTCTGCAGGCTACTGCTCTGCTGTCCTGACAGATTGCTGGAAATGCCCTGATACCCTCCCACCCCACCCTAGCCCTGGGCACCGGTCTAGCCAGTGACTGACATAGGTGGGGGTATGAAGATCCTTCCTTTTGGCTCAGGTTGGGACTACTCCACAGACTAATGCACAATCCCTGGGGGCCCAGGCTGAAGGCAGACTTTTCAGGATCATTCCTGCTCCACTTCTCTGGGCTCCCCCAGCCCTGTGGCTTTTCCCAGACACACTACCTTCCTTAAAACCCTTGCATGGGAATCTTTGTCTCAGCAGGAAACACTGCTACTAAAATAGAGCAAACCAAACTAGCCACTTAAATGGGGAGAAGGGCCAAGGGAATTGAGAAATCCCAGATTAAAGTGATTGTATTTTTAGAAACACTACTCCACTGCTCCTGTTAACATGTTACTTGCATACTAGGACTTCTTAAACTTTGGGGTACATCAGAATCACCTGCAGCATTTGGAAAAAAACAGATTATGACCCGCCTCTTTTCCAACTCTGAGTTCTGATTGAGTAGGTTCAAATCAGAAGTCTTGGAGTCCAAGACTTTGCATTTCTAGTGAGTCCATGGTGATGCTGATTCTACTGGTCCAGGGACCAGACTTTGAAAACCACTGCAGTAAATGATGCCTGTGGCCCCAATCTCTCCCATACAGGCAGAATTTGCAGAGTACCAAACAAACAAACAAATAAACATATTCAAGCCATGTGAAGATCTATGAAGTTCATCAGGAAGGATTTCTGGACATCCCTCAAATGGCCACAATAGGAATAAAAGTTTAGACTTTCTTCAATACTTTGATTTAGATACATATTATTTATGTTTACCCATGTATATTGTTCTAAGATTAAAGGCCACTTAGTCTTAAAAAATTATTAACATAGGTAGGTACCTCATACTGTTCCTGCATCATACTTAGTAGGCATCCAATAGATAATATTTCCTATTCCCTGCCTCACTGTTTCCTCAAACCAGGACAATCTGTGTGATTTCCTCAGTGTGGTTTCTCTCTGTAATTAGGAAACAAATGTGATAGGGAGGCTGAGGTCATAATGAACTCTCATTTCCCACACAGAGTTGTTCTATGACATGTTGATGTCTGAAGTATCTGGACCATTATTACATGAGCTGTATGTAATAGAGCAAATAAGGGATGGAATTACACCAATATGATGTCACCATTTTTATCATCTAAGCAGGGGTCCCCAGCTGCTGATGGCCAACCAGTACTGGTCCGGGCCTGTTAGGAACTGGGCCACATGGCAGGAGGTGAGCTTGAATGTAATGCACTGGAATCACCCCGAAACCATCCCCTACTCCCTGGTCCGTGGAAAAATTGTCTTCCATTAAATCAGTCCCTGGTGCCAAAAAGGTTAGAACCACTGATCTAGAGCATCTGTTGAGGACTGAGCTGGCCTTTTAGAACAAACGTTTATTTTTAACTCAGACAACCACCTGGAAGATGTACTCAGTGACCTGGAGAGACATCTGCGGGGAGACCAGGAAGGGCTCAGGGCTAATACATCTCTCAACTGTGAGGAGCAGGGAACTCCAAGCACCTGTTGCTCTTGAAATGGATGCACTGCCTCAGTCCTTGAAAGTGATGGACAGTGAATATTACGTGATTCATTTGAAATTTAATTTTTTTTAGAAAACAAAACAAAACATATGCTTTTCTTTAATTCACATCATTTTGGCAAGCGTAAGTAAGGACCTGTTGAAAGAGAAAGTGAACAGTTTGAAAGATGTGGCTTATTTATTTAGGAATACTTCATAATATCATCACTTAAGTTGAGGTTGTTTTTATTTTTAAATATAATTTAATGTGTTTTCTGATGATAAAACTTAAAGTATTCTATTTCTAAAAATTCAGAAAAACTTTGAAATACGTGGTGAACAATATTTAAAAAGTTCATAATTTCTGTGGGAACCAGTGTTAACGTTTGGCCAAATACCATATCCCTCTTCTCTTTTTAGTATAAACTATAAAAAAGATTCATCAGGATGTGAATTAGTTTTCTATTGCAGATGTAGCAGCTGATTTCGAACTTGGGGGCTCAGCACAGATTTATTATCTCGCAGTTCTGCCGTTCAGGAGTCTGACCCCGGTCTCCCTTTGCTAAAATCAAGGCTTCACAGGACGGTGGTCCTTCTGGAGGTTCCAGGGAAGAATCCACTTATTTGCCTTTTCAGCTTTCAGACGCTGCCTGCATGCTGTGGCTCCTGCTTCCCACCCTCGGTCTTCAAAGCTAATAGAGTAGCACCTGTCTGACCCTCCTGTGGTCGCATCTCTTTTTGCTGATAGCCTGTCAATGTTTCCTGTTTCTAACAACTCGGGAGGTTAGACCTGGTCCACCTGGATAAAACAGGATAATTTCTCCACTTCAGTGTCCTTAGCCATAGTCATATCTGCAGCTCCCCTAGTGCCAGGTCCTGGGGATAAGAACATGGATATGTTTGGCGGGGGTGGGGTGGGGGGGTGGGGAGGTGGCATTATTCTGCCCACCACAAGGTACCAGTACACATGGCATTATGTAACAGTAAATTTCCCCCCACTTAATAGTAAATGTTGGGCGTTTCTGAATATCATGAGACATTTTCCTGCAACAAGACTAAGGAAGAATGAGATCCATTGATGGGTACAGCCATGTAGCATGTAAGCAACTCTGTTCTTTGAAGTATACAAACTGTTTCTAATTTTTTTATTAACAATAACATCATCATAAACGTATTTTAAAATAAAAGGACACATTCTGATGACTTTTTAAAGATAGATTTCTAAAAATGAAGTTAATTCCTGGGTTGGAGGACATAAAACCACGTTTAAAGTCTATGACTACATTGTGCCAAGCCCTCCTTTCATGCCTGGGGTTTGGACAGTGTGAACCCTTAGCATCGCTGTGCAGAAGAAAAATTTCCTTTGCATCCTTACCAGTGCTGGTACTGACATTAAAAAAATGTTGGTCTAGTTTTCACGAAAAAATTGCTCTGCTTTCTTATAATATGCCTGTTTTCAATTCATAGTGAGCTCAAGAAAGAAAGGTTATTATTTAAGACAAAATAATTTTCCATAGTCATGGCTTATTTTCTTTCCAATAGGCAGTCATCACTAATGGCTTTCCTTGGGTAGGGCAGAATGAGAGGTTCAGAGGAGATTTCGGTCAGTGTGGGCGCCAGGCAACGAGGCCTGCACAGCCAGGGTGTTGTCCTTCAAGCACACTCTGAGTTCTCTGTTGTGAGCTACAAAAACACACACACAAATCGAAGCCAGTTTTTTCAAATTAAAATAAAATTTCTTTTCAACTAGGATATTTACCAGAGAGTATCAGAGCAAAATCTCCTCCAGATAAAGATCAATATTGACTAAAGGATTTCCACTCAACTGACTAAAGCCTATAGTCAGTAATAATAAGAGTACCATGCATATATGTTATGTATACATATTTCTTCTTAAAAATACTTTCCTATCATATTTTATATGCTGTTTTTATGATAAATAGATGTTGAATTTTTTTAAATGCCTTTAAACATCCATTAAAATGATCAAATAATTTACTTCCTTTATTATACTAATGTGGTATGGCATGAATTTTCAATTGCTGAACCAACCTGACACACCTGGGGTAAACCATACTTGGTCATGAATGTGTGATAAATTTTATACCTTCATGTTTTCAATGTGTTAATATTTTGTTACAAGTTTTGACTTTGTTTAGGAAGGATGCTTGTATTTATGATTACTTTTTTCAGTTATATCTTTGTTAGGTTTTGACAAAAGTGTTATGCGGTGCTGGTAACTCACTTCCTGTTTCTTAGAAGCGTTTGTAAAATCCGTGTCATTTGTTCTTGTGTGTTTCACACAATTCCCCAGTGAAACCATCTGGACCTGAAAGTTTGTTTTGTTTTTGATTGTGTGTGTGCACATGTATTTAGTGGGGAGCAATAGTTTCAATAACAAATTCAATTAATGGTAAGCTGTCATTTTCAAGAAATGTGTCCATTTCAACAGAGCAGTCAAACCTGTTGGTATAAAGTTACAAACAGTATCTTCTCCCATTCCTTTTCCTTATTTTTCTTCTCCTTCTTCCTCTTCCTCTTCTTCTTCTCCTCTTCCCCCTCTCTCCCCTCCCCTCCTTCTTCTTATTGCTTGTTTTCCTTCTTCTTCTACTTTCTTTTGTCTAAAGAATGTATTAATATTAAGAAGGAAAACATCATAAAACTGAAATGTATTGGAGAATAATACTTGGCTAAATACCAGAGTTGAGAAATGATAAAGTAAGACAATTGAAATGTTTGATGTCAAAAACACTTAAAGTTTATTACAACAGTTAAAATTTCTGTCATGAATAATATTTGTTTCTATGATTCTCTTTGTCCTATATTTCTGTGGCTAATCAACTCCAAATATGTATCTTCCCCAAATTGGCTAAAATTTATAGCCAATAAAATCCATTCTGTATGTTTTGATAAAACCACATATTTATGTAACAACAGCAATCAAGATACAGAACAGTTTTATCACCCACCTGTCTCCCAGATTCCTTTGGACCCCTTTGTAATCAACTCCTGACTCTACCCCAGACCTTCTTAACTACTGGTATGTTTTCTATCCCTATAATATTGCCTTTTTCAGAATTCTATACAAACAAAATTATTTAATATACTTTATTATTTGAAAAAATGCATTTGAGAGTCATTCATGTTGTCACATATATCAGTAGTTCCTTTTTATTGCTGTGTGGTATACTGTGCTATGGATGGGCCACACTTGGCTTACTCATTCACAAGTATGGGGGTGTTTGGGCTGTTTCCAGCTTTGCAGGTTATTAATAAAGTTGCTATAAACATCTACTTGCAGGTTTTTATATGAATATAAGTTTTTCTATCTCTTGGGTACCAAGAAGTAAAATTGTTAGGTCACATAACAAGTATGTATTTAGCTTCATTTTTTTTAATGATTTTATTTATTTATTTTTAGAGAGAGGGGAAGGGAGGGAGAAAGAGAGGGAGAGAAACATCAATGTGTGGTTGCCTCTCGCACAACCCCTACTGGGGACCTGGCCTGCAACCCAGGCATGTGCCCTGACTGGGAATTGAACCTGCAACCCTCTGGTTCACAGGCTGGCACTCAGTCCACTGAGCCACACCAGTTAGGGCTATATTTTTAATTTTATAAGAAAGTGTCAAACTATTTTCCAAATGGTAGCAGTACCATTTTGCAGTCTCATCAGTGTCACACAAGTTCTGGTTGATATGGTCAATTGTTTTTAATGATTTTAGCCTTACTTTGGTTTTTAAATGTTGAAAAAAGCCTTGCATTTGTGAGATAGATACC
>VMDR010026465.1:0-14004 GCA_007922815.1 Macrotus californicus
AATGATAATAAACACTGCGTACCCTTGTATTCTGTATATATTAAACCTCTTAATCCTTAATGTAATCCTATGAATGGAGCACTATCATTGATGTCATTTTGGTGAACAGGAAACTAGCACACTAAATATATCATTTTAGAACACTTTTCTTCTTTAAATACTTTAATCTTGTAAGTTAATCAACCAGTTTGAGTTTGATTAACAAAGGAGATGTTATCTAAACTTTTTTTCCCCAAAATTTCAAAATCAGTGTAAGACTGCCAGATTGATCTTCCCTGAGATGTTCTCTGAGTGTGTTAGTCTTTTACCAAGGAAATGTCAGTGGCTCCTCTTTGCCAACTGACCAAATTCCAACAACTTATTGTGGTCGTTCAGTCTTCTGTGACTTCACTACAATGTGTGTTTCTCCTTACATTTTCTTCTGTAGTTCAACATATACTCTGAGTTCTGCAAAGTTAGCATCGGTAATGTTCGCTACAACCATGATTCATGGATCTCTGGTTTTGTGATTTAATTCTGGCCACCTGCAAGGCTCACCTTCATCTCTACCTGTCAAAATAGCATTTCCCTTCAACTTATGCCAACTTCTCTAGCAAGACTTCATTTAATTCCATAACCAGACGTGTTGCCTTTACTTTGCAAATGTCTTGTGGAGTGTATATGTCACATTAATGTTTTTATTATAATCTTGTCTTTCTTCCACATCTTCCTTACAGATATATATTTCTTAAGAATGGAAATTGCTCATATGAAAACTCAGTTGAGGACTTGATATTATTGATGTTATGGGAATTAATTCAGTATAAATTCTCTTCTGAAAGATTTTGAATTTTCTGTATTAGTTTGATGAAAGACAAACAGTGCAGATGTTATTTTTCAGATTAGAGAGTTCTTTCTTGGTATTCTTGAAAGTGTATCTCACAGTTTTCCCTTAGTTGTTCATGTGTAAGTCTGGGAAGAGCTGTGATCTATGTTATGATGAAACAACTAAAAAGAGGAAAAGAGAAATGGAGCTTTTTTAGTGGGATAAGGATAAATTCTGTTATGGAGTCGTAGTAGGAGCCAGACAAAGGTCCTTGCCCCCAACAAGGAGTAAACGTAATGAGTAATAATAAGTACATAATAAACATAATAAATAAGGTACATATTATACAGGGCTATGATAAGTGCTGTGGAAACATAGGTCCAGGTAAAAAATTGGTTGTAGTCGGGAAGGAAGGCAAGCCTCATTGAAAAGGTGGCAGCTACTGAGCAAGAGGGGCTGTCCGAGGAGCTCTTTCTCACTGGCGTGTGGACTACACATTGTGGAGAGAGAAATACTGCTTCCCTATTGATTAAAAACATGACTTCTTAGCTTTGGTTCAATTAAGTGTAATGTATTTAAAACTCTGACATTTCTTGTCACTCAAATTAATGTAGAATTTGAGTAATCAGAACTTGGCCTTGTCAGATGTATGTTTTTATGTTCTGAATTGACTCCCCCTGTTTCCTAATCCATAGGTTGAAGCCCTAACCCCACCCTTGTACCTCAGCATATAATTATATTTGGATAAAGAGCCTTTAGTTAAGGTAAAATGAGGCCATATGAGCGAGGTTTATGTAGAAAAGAGGAGATTAGAACACAGACAACACCCAGACGAGGGGTGCCCACCTGAGGACACAGCGAGAAGGTGACCATCTGCCAGCCAAACCCGCCAGGACCCTAGTCTTAGACTTCTAGCCTCCGCAAGTTTGAGAAGATAAATTTCTGTTGTCTGTGGAAATCTGTTATGCAGCTCTAGTGAAATGGTACATATGATTACATAGTAGATGAAAAAAGAGGCCGTAAAATCCTTAGAGAGTTTTGAAATAGGCAGTTTGGATTGATTATGAAATTTAGTCTGTGTTTTGCTCTAACAGCTGCTCTGTGGAAAGATACTGCCTTTGAAGTTGAAAATACCATGTCAGGTTTGGTAGCCAGTCTCTAAGATGTTTGCCTTTTGGCATTCCTTCTTTATGTGGTGTTCAATCACTGCGTTTCTGTGTGGCCAACAGGATACCGTAGAAGTGATCATGCTCCCGTCCTAGGCTAGGTCTTGTCAGTTATGGCCTGCCTTGCGCTCCCTTGGACCACTGGCTCGGAGGACAGAGAGCCACCCTATCGCACTGAAGCAGCCTTCTTAACTCTACTGAGACTTATTTTGTGGCCTGACATGACCTACCCTGGAGAGTGATGCATGTGCACTGGAAAAAAGCATATATTCTGCTTTTGGGTGAAATGTTCTGTATATATGTATTATGTATTAAGTACTTGTAGTCTAATTATAAGCACTTAACAGTTTAAGGCCAACATTTTCTTAATGATTTTATGCCTCAATGATCTATTCATTGATATCAGTGGGGAATTAAAGTTTTCTACTATGATCGTATTGCTATTTCTCCCCTCAGATGTGTTCATATTTACTTTATTTCGATGCTGCTATGTTGGGTGCACATTTGCACATGTTGTATCCTCTTGTTGGACTGACCTGCTTATCCTTACCTAATGCTCTTCTCTGCCTTAAACTAGTAACTTAATTCTAATGGAATTCCTGGCTTTACACTTTTACCCCCCCTCCCCCTCACATTTTAGGTGATTGATGTTGCAACTTACATATTTTTATATTGTGTAACTAATAAGTAGGTTATTATAGTTATGGTTATTATGTTTTTAAAATTTTTAACTATAGTTGTAAGTGAATTATGCACCTTATTACCATATTACAGAGTCCAACTTTGACTATATATTTACTATTACCAGTGAATTTTATACTGCCTTCTTATATTTTTATGATGATAATTAGCATTTATTTATTTCCATGCGAAGAACTCCCTTTGGCATTCTTGTAGGCAGTTTTAGTGGCATGAATTCCCTCAGGATTTGTTTAAGGAAGTCTTTATCCCTCCTTCATTTCTGAAAGACAGCCTCGCCAGATACAGTATTTTTAGTTGAAATGGAGTTTTCTTTGTACAATATTTTGAATATGTCATCTCATTCTCTTCTGGCCTGGAAAGTTTCTGCTGAGAATACCACCACTACTTTTATGGAAGTTCCCTTGTTTATAACAACTCTCTTTCCTCTTGCTGGCAAGGTAGTTGTTCGAGCTGAGTTCTGGCGTGTGCAAGGGGGAGGGGTGGGCATGCCACTGGCCAAGGCTGTTGGAAGGGCTTAGTGGTTAACCGGTTTCCTGCTCTGGCGAGGCATCAGGATGGGACCTAGGGCCTGCGGGACTCATTTAGGGACTTGCGTCGGGCCAGAGTGTGCACTGAATATCCTGGTAAGATAAGGCCACCGTTTTTTGCTTTGCACACAGGGAAAGCCATGGCTGTGCTCTCTGTTCAAGTTCCTCTGTAATCAGGGCTGTTGGGTGGGCCCCCCAGCTTCTCACATGCTCTGCTCCCCTGGTCAGGCAGGCCATAGGCTGTATTCAGCCGTAAGTGGGGTGACTAATTAGTTTTTGTGCTGCAGTGCAGCGGGGAAGCAGCTCCAAGGCCATCAACACTCTTTGTGGTCTTTGTTCAAACTGACCTGTGTCCCATGTTCCAGGGACAAACAGGGCCCCTGGTTTTGCTTTGGGGGAGATCAGCTCTGTTTGCTTGCCTCTCAGCTTGAGTGTGGCTGGGTTATGAAGCTTCCAGATGTTCTCCCCACCTCTTTCTGTCAGATAGGGCTGGGGGCTGAGCTCTGCAGTAGGTGGGGCTTTGACTCAGTTTCCTGCCTGGCCTTTGGCAGACTAGACTCCAGGTCCAAAAGGACTCCTTGTTTGAGGATCCAAATCAGGCATACATGCACCCAGGTCAGTTCCCAGGTCAGATTGCACCTGGATTGGGTTCTGCAGATGAGCATAGCTGTCGATTAGACCTACTCCTTCCGCTGTGCAGTAAGGAACTCTGCCAGAATCTGAGTGGTTGCTGGATGCCCCTCCCACTTCTCTGCCACAATCAGATTCCCAATGTTTGAGTTTCATAGATTCCCCTGTAATCTGTGGAATGAAACCATAATAGGGACTCCCACAAAGTGACCCACAATGCTTGGGTTGCTGGGTATCATCCTTGAGCTCTTTTTTCCCCTACTGGAGGAAGTGTCAGCTCAGGGAAGACCTCTCCATGTGGTGCTGGGCTGCTCTGGGGAGGGGCAATGCAGTGGGTGTGTAGCATTTCTCTTGGCCTTTTGGTCTTACTCTCATTACTAAGAGTTCTAGGGTTTTCTCAGTGGTGTCTTGTCCATGGATATAGTAGTTCCCCATAATCTATATGGGGGTATGTTCCAGGTACCCCAGTGGATGCCTGAAACCACAGATAGTACTATATTTTTTCCTATACATACATACATACCTTTTCACTTAAAGGAAACACTTTTACAACTTCTACTCGGCATATTCAAATCGCCAGCATCATTACTTTTGCCCTTTGAGGCCATTATTAAGTGAAATCGAGGTTATGGGGACACAAGCACTGCAGCACTACAGCGGCTGTTCTGGTGAGTGAGTGGCTGCTCGGTGACTACTGCGTGGGCAGTGTGTGCAGCAAGGACGTGCCCGATGACCCAACGACTGACTCACTTTCAGGACGGAGTGAAATTTCACTATGCTACTCAGAGTGACCCATGATTTTAAACTTAAGAATTGCGGATTTCTGGAACTTTCCATTTAATATTTTTGTGCTGTGATGTACCGCAGGTGACTGAGACGATGGAAAGCAGAACTGTGGATAGGTGGGGACTACTGCAGTTGTTCTTCTGGGGGTGGCGAGGTCAGGAACAGTCCACGTTGCCATCGTGGGGACATCACTCTCCCTCGCTAAGTCGTTAAATCAAACATTAGTGTAGATGCTTCTGTGGAGGGATTTACAGATATAATTAAAGTTCTTAGTTCACTAAGTCAGAAAATAAAAAGTGAAATGATCCTAGGTGGGGGCTGACTAGGTAGTTGGAAAATCCTTAAATCAAATCTTGAATCGTCCCTGAGTAAAGAGACTCTCACCTTGTAGACATGAAAATTTACGCTGTGCCCTTGGGATTCCAGCCCGCTTGTTTATGACCTTGCCTTTCTGCTGCTTTGGTGAGCTTCAGACTTGCTTGGCCAGGCTCCCACATATGAGTCAGCAAATTCCTTTCAATGAATTGCTTTAAATACAGATATTCTAGCTATATTAATATATAGCTATAGATACAGAATCTCTCCTACTGGTTTTGCTTCTTTGGTTAAACCCTGAATGACATACTTAGGTGAGGGTTTTTTCTCTGTTAATTTCATACAAACTGTCATTTGATTAAGTAATCCAATCATATATTAACAATTTAAATCAATTCCAAACAGTGAATTTGTTATGCATGCATATATCCAGAAGTTTTATAAAATTCACTCTGATGAAATATAATTTTTTTCAAGATGAATGCTCTGAGAGGGAAAGATACTATGAATACACTATGCATTTTCTTAAAAAGAATGAGTTTCAAGCCAATGAGTAGCATGTGTCTCCTGGGAAGTTACTTTAAGTAAATACATTTATTCCTTTCTCAGAAGCCAGCTCAGATCCCACCAAACTTAAAAACAACGAAAACTATCCGTCAGTCTTACTTTCACCTGCGTATTGCCCTTAGTCCTCTAAGACCTCTCAGAAGAGTGGTCTGTATTCAGTCTCCATTTTTTCACTTTTCCTTCACTCCTCAGCCATTAAAGTTTTGTTTCCGTCCTTAAAACTCTACAAAATTGGGCCTCACTTCTTTGCCATTACATTTAACAGCCACATTTAATGATTACCTTACTTACCTCTTAGCATCTTTCAGTAATATTTGGGCTCTCCTTCCTTTTGAGAAACCTCTTTCCATTAGCATCCATGACATTACAGCCTTCTGGTTTCCCTGTTTCCACATGACTCTTTCTCTGATCCTCTTACTGCCTTATCAACCTCTGGCTACCCGAGTTTTCCTTATTTTTTCCCCTATATTCTCTCCATAGGAATATTTTCCCACACGCATGGCTTCAATAACCAACCAGACGCCAGTGACTTTCTAACGTATATCACCATTTCAGATCTGACCCTTGTATCCAGCTGCTTCTCAAGTAGTGCTACTCAGGTGTCTCAAAAGCACCTTTAAGGTAATGGGTCCAAAAGTTAACTAATGATTTTGCCCTTAAACCTTCCCTTCTCTGGTATTCCTCAGTTTAGTAATGAACATCATTTGACCAAATGAAAAGTCTGAGAATAACCTTTATGTATCCTTTTGCTTCTCCCTTCCCAGCCCTCTGTCATATCTATCACTGTGTTCTGCTAATTTTGCCATCAAAATCTGAATTCTCCCCTGTGTATTTTCCACTCCAATCCAATCCCAAGGCACCCTCATCTCTAGACTAGATTGTAAAAGCCCCCTAATGAGTTTTCATATGACCACTCTTGCTCAGCACCCTCCAACCCACTTGTTACTCTGCATGCAGAAAAATCTTTTCAAGCTCTATGTCTCACCCTGCTACTCACATGCTTCAAAACCTTCCGTGGTTTCTCAGTCACCTATATATCCTCTTTGTCATTTCTTGCCTTTTTCTCTAAATGTTTCTGTCCCAGCAATACTCATCTTCTTTAATGTCCCACTTTGAGGACTGCACATGCCGTCTCCATGCCTGCCACACCGTTCCCTGCGAGCTCCTCCACTTAGTTAACATTTATTCATTATTTGGATTTTACCTCAAATGACATTCCTCAGGGAAGAATTTTATGTCCATGATCAGATTCTCTTGTTATAACCTCTCAGGCATCTACATTGTTTTTTAATAATACTTCTATCTGTGTGCTTCATGAGAAGCAGAGGTGTGCCTGCTTTTCATCACTGGATTTTCAAGGGGTAGAATAGGCTTAACACATGATAGACACTCACAGAGTACTTGAAGAACAACTAAATAAATGAATGACTACATGAAGAACCATTATGGCATCCTAGATAGTTTCTGCAAAGTATTAGTGTTGAAGTGTGATAAGAACTTGAGGGATAGGACCTTGTGGATTTCCATATTTATTCTTCCTTAACTGCATATACTTTGCATTTGCATAGTTTCTAAATCACAGGCTGATTTTTTTTAACTACTAGAGTTGAAAATTCATCCTGTGATGTGAAAATCAGGCTGTGCTCTCCCTCCTCAGCATCATCACCAAACCACAAATTTTGCAATTAAAAGTACAACTTTGTGGGTGATGCATGAGGATACTCAGCTTGTTTATCCATAGTTCTATTGCCCTTATAGATCTTTCTGGAGTAAAACCATCCCTTGCATCTGTAATATAAGGAACTGAAACAAAAATACGTGGCAAGCAGAAAGAGGAAAAGTTCCATTTCTGCATGACTACGGTCACACCTGCGGTTTATATAACTGGCGGGACTTGTAATTACCTATTCCAAATTTATATTTTTTCCTCTTGCACATCTGATAATTGTCAGTAAATAATTGCTAACAACTTCTAAAAAAGAAATTTCATGCTATTACCTTTTCAGAGTCCTGGAGTTTTTGGGCCGTCGTATCGATAAAAGATAGAGACTAGAAGTAACTTGCTCATGCATAAGGGGAATGACATTTTGGACCCATAAGATTCTAAATACAATGAAAAGAATCTTGATCCTAGTCTTCTTTTCCAGGTCCTTGGAATTGCAGTCATCAAATAGGTCATACGATAGTTTTTATTGGATAAAGTCAATAGAATTATTCAAAGATCTAAGAGTGTTTCCAGAAATTCCAGGTGTTGCAGTGACGTAAAAGTCTGGCATTGTCAAAATATGGTGGAATATTCTAGGCCTGACCTTTGACACCACTTTGATATCACTCTGATGCCAAACACAAAGAGCTTAAGGATTTTCACTTTATCTTCTTCCCTCTGTCCCCTCAACCCTGGCTTCATTCAGAAAGAGGCAGGGGACTGGAAAAAAATAGGTCTCAAGTAGCCTGATGGCACCTTTTGCTCCATATTTGAGTTTGATTTCTCAAAATTTTGGACTATTTTATATGCTTCTGTATAGAATTCTTGCAGGGAGTATAATTATTTTACAGGCCCAAGTCATATGTTATTGGTGGGATAGTGTGTGTGTGAGAGAGAGAATATGAGTGACAGGGCAGTCCTAGACCTGAGGCCAAGGGTCATGGAGAGGCCAGCTGCATGCCATGCTTTGTTGGGGGCTTACGTAGTGGAGTTAGGAAGGAAAACAGGGCACCTGTGGAAAACTAAACCTGGCATTCAGGGTGCAGGAATATGTTAGGGCTGAGGGCATAATCTGGTTCTCACCTCTGCCAGCCCATAAACAGAAGTCCTTGGTGATACTGGATTTTATCACCAAGAAGCACATAGCTCTGCTACTGTCCTGACAAGCAACGGGCTCCACTTTGGAACAATTGTAGACAGGTAATTAAAGACACAAACTCCTTTCTAGGATGGAGCTTGGAGGAGGCAAGTAGTAAAGGCAGGGACTAAAGCCTAAAGTTAATTCATGTAAGTTCATATAAAAACAAAACCCAATGAGAAAGTGTTGACCCTATAAGGGCTCTCCTGGAAGGTACTCTCCTTTGCTGGAACGACTATCTCCTCAGGGGTAGCTACAGCAATAGTGGACGTTGTCTGAGAAATTTCCAGTTTGTCTAACAAATTTTCAAAATAAATTTGTAAAATATCTTAGGGTTATTCACAAATGACTATATTAATTGATATTGACCCACAGTCATAATCAAATATTGGACCTTAATTTTTCTTTCCAAGGTAAATAACAAAGTTCCATATAACAATGTGAGCCTTTCCTTGAGAACTAAGAAACATTATCTTGATTTCTTAGCATGAAGAGTGATGTTTTAAAGATAATAGGCACTACCACACATTACCGATTCAGGGAAAGAATGAAAAAGGCACCAGTATTAAGAGGCATTTTTGGTGTTTGTAGGGAGTCAGTGTTGTTTACATACTAAAAATACTTAACCTCTAGTCAATAAAAATGAAAAACATGCAGAGCTAGTCAAACTATTTATATTATGATATTAAATGATCATTGATTAAGCACTTCATTTGTCAGCCGCTATATTAATATTATGTCGATACAGTTTAAATCAACTGAAATTTAAATTCTGACCACTGGCTATAGGGCTACATCAAAATCACAGTTCATTTGAAGTTTACTAGTTAGATACTTGGGATTAAGCTGTTCTCGGATGTATAAAATAGTGCATCACTCATTGCAAAATCCACAAAATAAAATGTTCATTAAGACCAGGATGTTTTTCTGTGTGTGTGTATGATTTACTTTATGGAATATGAGCGGCTTGTGGTTCATACTCAGGGACACTGGCTAGTGATCAGCCACAGAGATAGTCTGACCCACTGACTTACTGTTGGGTCAGAGCTGATTTTAGTAGCCTGGCTACCTCTTGAAGGCAGATTTTATGTGTCTCAGTTTATTCAGTGTATCAAAGTGTTCTTGTTTGCCACCTTTGGAACTCTGGAATCAGAATCCTTAGGAAGAATGATGGGATTAGATAGAGGTGCAGCATAGAAGCATCTCTAGAAAGAGAAAAGGAACTGTCTTGGATAAAGGAGTGGACTGAATATCTCAATGAGTCCCTGTCTTCCGAAGGTCCTCCAAAAGCCCAGGGTGGCTTTATTTTCTTTATTTGCTGAAATGATCTCTGAGATTATACCTAACTGAACCATCAGATAAGCCTGGCATTAAGCAAGATCCCCAGTATTTAATCATATGCATTCCTGTTGTTAGACAATGATCTGATTTAAATGAACTCCAACCACCCTCAGTGTGTGTTCAGGGCACAAAAGACATGGTCGGCATCTACTAGTTTTCCTCAGATATTCTAGGAAGAAGACATGCTAGCGTCACTGAGAGGCTAATTAGCTTATGATCAATTTGTTCATAACTATTACATCAGTATCTATTATCTTCACAACCCACTGCCGACACTTGCAGGGACTCCTGACCCAAAGCAGAGAAGTCTAGCAGATAAGTCTTGCCAACAAATAGCTGTACAACAATTCAAGGCATGTTAAGTGCCAGACGGAAAGGGAATGAAATGCTAAATCGATTCCATGGTGATATTTAAAAAAAAAATCCAACTAATACACATTAGAAACAAATCTCAGTTTGATATTACATTATATGTATATAATAGATGCACTCCAAAGCTATTATTCTGCAGAATGCTTTTCTAGGACGTTATTAGGTGTATTGTAAACAAAAGAATTTTGTGTTTAGCAACATTTGGAAAATGCTAAATTGTTTATAAAGGACCCACTTATTTTCCCATCTTCATGTTTTTATCAGAGTGTATCAGAAGGAATTTTGAATAGAATATCTATACCCTCCCATCTTGCACTTTCTGTCTCCCTTTCTCCCTGCTTCTGACACTTTTTCCTCTCTTTGCTCTTTCTTTGAGCCTGACATTTGTTGAAACAGGTATATCAGGTGACTGGCTAACTATATCAAAGGACAAATAGGGAAAGCTGACTTTGTGAAGCTGCCTTCAGGTTCTGGTATGTTTTTGAGTCCATTGTAAAGCCGAGCACTGGTCTTTGCGAGTTATTGGACATCCACTAGTAAATTGGCACTTTGATCCTCATCTGACTTCTGTGCCTCTGCTTTAGTCAGAGTCCAGAGACAAGCAGGAGTAATTAATTGACACTTCCCATCTTGAATAGGATAATCCAGTTAAACAGCTTTCTTTGTTGCAGGATTCTTTAGATATATTGCTTTGGTAATGTATCTTGAGAGTATTTAAGTAAGGTATGCATTAATATAGTACTTTCCAAATCAATTTGGAGTTACTAGTAAGATTTGTCAGAGCTATAGTAATAGCTAGCATTTACTAAGCATATACTAAGTGCCAGGAACTATCAAATTTTTGCTGCATAATCTCATTTGATTCTTATGATAGTCCAGCAAGACAAACATTGCAATGTTTGCAAATGAGTTAGTTTGAGATGCTAAGTAACTGGCTCCTTGTTACAAAGAACACGTAAGTGCCAGAGTGCTAATTCAGACACAGGTCTTTCGTACTCCAAAGATTCTGCTTCGGACCACTGAATTATAACATGGAATACAGGATAAAAGTAGGGGTACACAAAATGAAGTTTATTCTTGTATTATGATTTATTAATTATGGCATTCTTTTACATACAAACAACTGTAACCCTACTTTTGCCCCATCCTGTATTTGGAAAAAAATTGTGCCTAAGATACACCTGTCTTCTCTGGGTCATCTTTCAATTATATGCAATTTTTGTAGGCATGTTAAAATTGTAGAAAAAGCTGAGAGGCAGAATTCTTACTTTTGTTTTTATATGCACTGGGCAAAAATCAAGCTTCTCCATGAAAAACATAACAGAAGTCTGGTGGGCTGGAAAAGGATGCCCATTCCTTCTCCTCATTATTGGTAGCAGTATTACCTATTCAGCTCCACAGGCAAGAAGAAAAATGTGGAGAATATTTTCTCATTTATTTCCATGCTCCAGTTAAGACTTCGAGATATCTGCTAGGAAGATATAACTGAATAGTGTTTTAAGATTGTTTGGCAAAAGACTAATGATAATTTCTAATGAGTAACCATGGAAATAATATAAAATACAAAACTGTAATTCTATACCCTCACCTTCTAGGTCTGTTTCTGTGATTGATCTTTATTTTGAAAACCATTTAAACTTTTAGTCCATGTTCCAATATTTATGAAATTAAGAGTGATTCTCAATCTTGCAAATATCCCAGATGCAGCAATGTGCTACCCTTGGCATTAAGAGGAAAACAAGCTGCTTTGTCCCACTTTGTTGATTCACCAGGGGCAGCAGGTACTGCACTTGGCCAGACAAAGAAAATGATAGCAGTGCGGGCACCACTTACTCAGGATCTCAGAGACCTTCTCAGTGCACCAGAGGTCTGAACTGGAATAGCAGGCTACAGGCCGTTCAAGAGGAAGGATGATCACACAGCAGTTAAGACTAAAATGCCAGATAAAAATATCTGCTTCCCCAAACTGCTTTGCCATCATGGCAACCATGTGACATAGTTATGGTGAATTGGGTACAAGGCTGAAGGCTTTAGGAAAGGTTTGACTTTAATTCATGTACCGCCCTTCCATTTTCTTCCTGTCTTTAATGTGGACAGGATGTTTGGAGTGTAACATGCATGTTTCCATGATGGGGCAGCATGTTTGTGGATAAAGTCCAAGGAAATATGGGGGCTGGCTTGGGCCTTGGTGATGTTTCTGAGCCACGGAACCAAACCTTGACCATTTGCTCTGGACACTTTTTTTTTTTACATAGCAATGAGGCCAATAGTTGCTATACAGGTTGTCACTAGTCAAGGTTTCTGTTATGGTAACCAACTGTATTTCTAAGCTGTATGTATCGAGAGACTCATTTCTGTGTGTCTTGCAAGCAGAGGCACTGACTGCTTTATTCCAGAGCATCTTTTCTAGGACAGTGTATAGCAAATAGCCTTGGAAGGTAAGCACAGTGTTCCCCCCAGAGCACAGGGAGGTTTTCTTACTATTCAGTATAGCACCAATAATGCTCCCTCCTAGAACAAACTATCATAAAAGATTCAGGTTTTCTAAGCTTGAGGTTTCTTTCTTATAACAAAATCCAATATGTATGCAGGTGTCACCTGTTGTCTTAGATTGAGCTGCTGTAACAAAATACTATAGTGCAAGGTGCCAGCAAATTCAATGTCTGCAGAGGGCCTTCCTCCTGATTTGCAGGGAGCTGACTCCCTCTTGTAGCCTCAAGGGGTGGAGACTGAGAGCCCCAGTCTCCCCCTCCTACAAGGGCACTAATTTCATCATTGGATTCCATTCTTATGACTTTATCTAAACCTAATTACTTCCCAAGGGCCCAACCTCCAAATTCCATCACATTGGGGGTTAGGGCTTCCATACAAGAATTTCAAAGACACATTCAGGTCACAGCACCTGGCCTCACTCATATTGTTCTGTAGGAACTGAGGTTAGGAGAACTGGTAAAATGCCAATACTCTGACTACTGTTACTAGTGAAAACGTTGTCGCACACCCAGGAGGCCTTAGTCTTCTAGCTGCATCCATGAAAGTGTGGCAGTATGACTTGTTAGTTTGCAGATGGGGTTTGACTTCAGACCTTGGGGAGTTCGGAACAAACTGATTTTGTGGGGCAGTCAAAATCAGTATGCACCTGAATTCCATAGATAAGGATTATTTATACTTCCTACATATGAAAAAAATGCCAATTAAATGGTGACATCATTTATTAAACAAAACAATCAAATTCTAGCAAACTTATTTGTAAAAACTGACTGTGCAACACACTTGCATGTAATTTTAATTGGCCATATATCCAGCACTAAAGTGTAACACTTCAGAAGAATTCACAAAAAAATCAAATACTGCTTCAGAGCCAGTAGAAAGAAAAACAGTATTCGTTTTGCAGAAAATTATATCTAGATTTTACATGAATGAGCTTGGGGTACATCTAGGATGTGTGAAAGGGATCAAAAGTAAGAGATATGGAGGGCTAAATAGGTGCTATAAAAACATGTAAGAGCTGTCTCAGGAATGAACAGAAAGAGAATTCAAATTGGATATAATACTAATAGAGCTTCCCCGATGTGGAGAAAGAACTGAATTTAAATATCGAAATGACCCGTGGCTTATAAGGAAAAAAAAATAGCAGACAGATTGCCTGAGAAAATTCCCGATATTAAAAAGTAAAATACAGATCATAAAGGGATCGAGGAAGAAAAGTATATTTTCACATTGGAAAAACAAATCAAAATGTTGTTAGCTATCTGTTTCACAGTATTGAATGCTAGGATACCATGAGAAAAAATAATTAAAACAACTTAAGTGCACATAAATAGAGAATCAGTCAAGTAAGTTATTTTATGTCAACGTGATAAAATATCTTCTGATTGTTAAAGCAATATAATAAAACTTACTATACTAATATGGAAAATTATGGAAAATGGCCATGAATTAGTTTAAAC
>VMDR010026466.1:0-14004 GCA_007922815.1 Macrotus californicus
GTGTTTTGATGGTTGCCAGATGAGAGGAAGAGGTGTGTGTGTGGGGGAGAGAGAGAGAGACAGAGAGAGAGAGAGACAGACAGACAGAGAGAGAGATATTGATGTGAGAGAGAAATATCGACCAATTGCCTCCCATATGCAATCCTGTCTGGGTGTTGAACCTGCAAACAGGTGTGTGCCCTGACCGGAAATGGAACGTGCAACTTTTTTGGTGTAGTGGATGATGCTCAACTAACAGGCATTTTGCCAGGGCCGAAACCAGGTTTTTAAATGGTCTTCACTTGTCATTACACATCCTTATTTCCTAAGGAAAGTTGAATTATTCCAGATATGATACATTTTGGATATCCTTTCCCTCTTTTACTCCCTTGATTGTATTCAAGTTATTCTGTTGGTCTCAAATGTCTTCACCACCCTCATTCCCTCCACAGGCTTTAAAACAGTCTGAAGTCAACTTGTCAAAGAGTAAGTTTATTTGCTTTTTATAGTCCTTTTTTTTTCTCCTAGATCTAATAGAATGCTTTGCATATAGAAATTTATTGACTTTATTGAATAAAAATGGAAGAGTTGAACTAATTCTGTGAAACTAGAGTCTTTTCCTTACATCTAAGAGCAGACCTTCTGCCTTTTCAACATAGAAAACAAAACCAACAGCAGTGTAGGGTGGAGATGAGGAGGGCCGGGGTTTAAGAGGAAGGTAGAGGTGAACAGTGGTACTGCAAATGAGCAGCACCTTCTGATCAACAGAAATTCCTAAACTAGTTCTCTCACTAAACACATAACTTAAGTTACCTGCTCTCTCAAGTAGTAGGGTTTCTATGCCCTTCTCAGAAATGCTCCCCTTTTCTCTATGCCTTACCAGGTAATGACATAATGAAGGGTGGGAGCATTTGACATTCACTTCTCTGATGGATCCTGCTCCTTCCTTTTTCTGATTCATTATTCTTCCTACTCAACTGAAAAAAATACTCACAGAAGGGATTAGAGTTCTTTGTCCCTCTCTCTGCGTTTGCGTGTGTGTGTGTGCGTGTTGTGTGAATTATTTTTATAGTACTAGATGTTTTAGGTAGTTCGTCCCTATTTTTCTTTAATTTTTGTCTTATTAACAGCAGAAGAGTAAGGTTACTTTTCATATTCTTCACTAAGGGAGGGGGCTATTAGGAGAGTTTTGAATAAGTTAAAGTATTGAGTGCACTTTGGAGCTTGGGCAGCTGTGCAGCTAATCAGAGAAGGGAGGTCATGGACACTCCTTCCTGCCCCTAGTATTTACCTTAGGAAGTACTGACTAAAAACTTGAGGTCCTTGCATTCATGGTACTCAGGTATATACTATTAGAATGCTTTGCAAAGTGACTGGTTATCAAATCCCATTTTTCAAGAGAGTTATGGGGTACATGTCATTTTAATCCAATTTGCTATAGAATTCCAAAAGTCTCAAGGTAATCCTTCTCAATTAAATCCATTTGTTGGCCTTGGTCATACCTAGTTTGCCTTAGTTGTGAGCAGAGTAACTTCTACTTAAAATACTTTTTTTTCAAGAATGCTTTATCAGTAAGAAACTCTGAAACCTCACTTTAATGAACTCTTACATTAAGTAAACAGAAGAACATTCAGAAGTGCTAAATATACGTTCTTCCTGTCAAGATGTACAGTGATAGAGCAGCTTTTTTTTTCCCCCCTGCACACATAGTAATTAATTCAAATTAAAATCTTGGCAACTCTTTTCAACTGACTCTATTATACACAATATTATTTTGATGTATTCTAAAGAGGCTGAGGTGGCAAAGAAAGGTGAATTGTATTTTAGAATATAATATTGTAAAGCTATAAGCCTCTACTGGTAGTAGTTTTTCTGTGTATAGTTCTTAAATATGCAAATCAATTAAGTTTTATAAATTTAGATGCCTGTGTATCCAGCACATAGATCAAGATATAGAAAGCCTCTAGCACCTCTGGAACTCCTTCATGGCCTTCCCAGGTCAGCCCACAAAGGGAAACATAATTATCACCTGTAGCACAATGAGTTAATTCTTCTTCCCTTAAACTTCGGGTAAATGGAACCATGCGCCATTTCCTCTGGTAAGTCTATCCCCTTTCGCTGATCATTCTGTCTGTGAGATCCATTTCAGCTGTTGCACAGAGCCATGGTTTGTCCCAAGCATCAGAAGACTGCTCAGTTTGTTTGACCACCCCACTGTGTGTGGACATTTGAGTCAAGCTCAGTTTTGGGCAATTATGAAAGAAGATTTTATCTCTATTTTTGTACATGTCTTCTGGTGGGTACAAGAAGTCATTATTTTTTAGTACCTTGCCCAGTCTGGACTTGCTGGGCCACAGGCATTTTTACTGTTACTCTATGTATATAGCCAGGTAATTTTTCTAAGTGGGTGTCCCAGTCAACACTCCCAGGAACAGTGGGTAAGAGTTCCAGTCACCCCACATTTTCACTATCACTTTGTACTGTCAGTTACTTTCTTGTTAAACAATCTGTTGTGTGTACTGACAATAATTGTGGTTTTAACTAGCATTTCCCTGTTAATTAACTTGTCACATACCTTTTTATTGGTCATTGTACTAGGTGCCTTTGATAGCTGTAACGACTCAAGGATTCCTTTTGGCCTTTAGCCCCTTACTGCCTTTTAATATTCTTCTCACTGTTTCCTTTTTTGTTAGCTATTTGTAGTGAAACCTAGATTTGCTAAATTTGGAAATCACTGCAAAATGGACCCTCTGATATCTTAGAGTGCAGGACTCAACATTTTAGAACAGAAAATGATTGGTTTTATGTTTGTGGTTTGACTTGTACTAATGGTTTTTTTAAAGGCTTGGACATGATTATAAATCATCTGTCTTTTGGTAATAATGACAAAAAGCAAAAAGAAACAAGGAAACACATGGCTTTGTTTTACGTTCCTAACATCCTGTGGTAAAATTTTGTCCATGTATACACTGCGTGAGAGATTGTGCTTTTATTTTATTTTATCTTATTTTATTTTGTCGTCATGGTTGAATGCATATTGTTAAGATTGCAATGAGTTGCTTTTAGATATAAATAAATCCCATCAGTAAATATACTCAAGCAAAAATTGACGACCATCTGTCAGAGAATGAGAGTAAATTTTTGCATTTACTAGTAAGTTAGACTAGTTGTATTTTAGTTTCTTTCAAACTGTAAAGTATTTTAATTCTGAAATATGGAAATTCTTCTTTTGAACACAAAAAGAATTCAGTCACATGCCTTTTTAAGATGCTCACTTTTCATTAGCTTGTTTGATCCTAACAACCACTGTAATAATAATGCACAATTTTTTATTTTTATTTTATGGATAAAGAAAATAGGGCCCTGAAATTGTTTTATCTGGCTAGTCTGTGAAGGGGTAGAGCCCGGAATAAGATGCAGCTTCCCTGGCTCTGGTCCTAGTTTTCAGGCACCATTTCTCTGGGGTGGACTTTATAACCCTAAGAATATCAGGAGTACAAAGACATCCAGACACAGGGGTAAGGGTTTGCTCATATGCTGTTCATTACATTCATTCAGAGGATTTACAGGAGAGGCAATAGACAGTGTTGAGGTGGGATTTTGTACCGAACATAATGTAGGGTAAAATTGAAAAGTGGTAGCTACAAGGTTTGGGTTAACGTGAGTATCTCAGGAGAATGGGAAGGATCAGACTGATAAAAAATATATGAACATACTGTCAAGAGAGAATGAGGGCACAAGTCTGTAGAGGTAGGTGATTGGCATCTCAGGAGCAGGGTATTGTGTCCGAGAGTGAGACAGAGGTGAAGTTTGTGGACGTGTAAAATTCCCAGTACGCATGGTCTGTACGCCTTTTCTCCAAGGTTACAGAGAATGTAAATGTTAACAATGAATCCTTAAAAACATAAGAAGAAATAGGGGAAAAAGTAAAGGAATACGGTTACTTACTATTCAGTGAAAATACTGTCTTTTAAAATACAGACTTTTAAATCAGTTGTTTTGAATAAAAAAATCCCCCAAACTTAAGTATGGACTTGGTAACGTAAGGAAATAAATTGGGCATTTATGCTCAATCATAAAACTCAGTTTTCCCCAAGAAACTCTTCCATGCTGTATATACATATTGAAAACCAGATGGAAAACCCTGCTCATTTTTTATTGTCCTCAGTGTGGCTGGTGTTTTATCACTTGCCAAGTCAGGGCCACCTGTGGCTCCGTCTTGGCAGCTCTCTGCTTAATAGGCCAGGCGTTCTGTTCACAGGAAGGGACTCCTGAAGCCTGACTGAAAAGGCAGTCGTTCACGTGACCAAGGTCCTGATAATAAGGAGTTGCTGAATACATCATTTGACGTCTTTTGCTTTGAACAGACACGCTATCCAGTGCTTTTGTTGGCACCGCTGCCAAAGACTTTTGCACACAAACAACTAGTGGCAAGTCGTTTGCTTTTCCACACAGGAAACCCAGCACAGAACAGTCAGTCCTCTACAGACATGTCTTCTCTTTTCCTATTGTTTTTGTTCTGTCAAACCCTGGCCGTAAACACATGAGTAGACCGATTAGTGGGACATGGGACCCCGAATCAGAGTCCCCAAACGCTGCCTAAATTAGGGCTTTCAGAATCGCTTAAAATGCAAGGTGGGCCTAGATGACTCAGTAAATAATCTGACTAGAGGGCGAAGAAGCAATAAATAGATAAGATGCATAATGGGCTAGTTTTTTTGGAAGATGCTAAATAATGCCATAGTTTCATCTATTTTGGGTAGTCTGGAAACTTTTATTTTTTCCTCCAAGGATTATTTTTTAAATTAAATTTATTAGGGTAACATTGGTTAATGTTATATAAATTTCAGGTGTACAACTTTCTAATACGACATTTGTGCACTCCATTGTATGCTCATCACCCGGAGTCTAGTCTTCTTCATTGACTATATATTTGACCACTTTACCCTCATTGTCTTTCCCCTGTCCCCCTTCTCCTTTGGTAATCACTATTCCGTTGTATGTATATATAAAGTTTTTGTTTGTTTTACTTGTTCATTTTTCCCTTTTTGTTTTATATCCCACCTATGATGAAGTCATACAATTCTTGTCCTTTTCCATCTGACTTATTTCATTTAGCATAATACTCTCAAGATCCATCTATGTTGCAAATGGCACTATTTCATCTTTTTAATGGTGGAGTCGTATCCCATTGCATATATGTACCACCTCTTCTTTACTTAATCATTCATTGAAGGGTACTTAGGTTGTTACTAGGCCTTAGCCACTGTGAATAATGCTGCAATGAACATAAAGGCACATATACCTTTATGAATAAGTGTTTTCAAAATTTTGGGGTAAATACCCAGAAGAGGAATTGCTGGGTCATATGGTAACTCTATTCTTAATTTTTTGAGGGACCTCCATACTGTGTTATAGTGACTGTACCAATTTACATTCCTGCCAGCTGTGTATGGGGGTCCCTTTCCTCTCCAACCTCTCCAACACTTAGTTCTTGTGTGATTGATAATAGCCATTGTAACACGTATAAGGTGGTATCTCATGGTCTTGATTTGCATTTTCTTTTTCTTTTAAAAGTGTGCTAGATGTGGCCTGACCTCTAACATGAAATCTAAACAGCCATTTAACTTTGGGGAAAAATTATTGAGCACTCAGTTCTCAATTACACTCACCTATAAAACGAATGTGTGAGGGAATTGATCCTTAGGACCCTTTCAGTGGTTTTCAATCTGGTCTGCACTTGTTACTCACCTGGGGAGCTTGGGAAAATGCTATTGCCCGTGTTCTGTACCTGGAGATTCTAATTTTATGGTCTGGTCTGATGCAAAGCCTGAGTAATAGAATATAAAATCTTGGCTGCATAGTAGAATTACCCAGGGAGCTTTTAAAAATCAGTGCTTACTCTGCAATATTCCCTAAAACTTCCCAGGCAATTATAATGTGTGACGAGGGCTGAGAGTCACTGCTTCGAAACAATATAATCTGTCATTTGAAAAAAAATTAAGGAGCTATGTGGCCATGCTGGCTCTGCACAGTGTGTGCACGTAGGATTGCTCACGCCATCCAGGCTGGTCACAGTTTGCAGCCCTAACTCTAAGTGATCGCGGCCATTCATCCATTTTCCTCGGGAAAATTTACTGACCACTCAGGGTATGCTAGGTTCTTTACTAAGTACTTATACTCATGTTTATAACCCTGCCACTTGCAGTAAAAGCTTTCTTTAAAACACAAAATTAGAAGAGCTGTTAATATTTTTTATTGTGGAGCATAAGATAAAGTACACAGAGATATTTATACAGGGATATTTATTCATCTTTTAAAGAGTAGCTCAAAATCCCATAGAACTTGCAATAGAAATTACAGTACATCTACATTATGAAATATTTAATCATAATCTGAAATATATAATTATTGACAATAATATTTCCATGATAACATGGTCTGGATGAATGTATTTAAAAGAGATATTGGTTCTCCATTGTAGTAGGGTTAGGAATAGTTTCAATTTATACATTTTCCTTTACTTAAAGCTTTAAAAATGTTATGAGAACAAAAATCAGTTAAATACTAAAGTCAGTTTGGTTCTATTAAGACTTTATTTGGCACTTATTTATTCATTTTTTGTTTTACCAGTTCATAAGAGGCCTACTAATTATTCCATAAAGTTTCTTGTAATCTTTGTTCTGAGAGAGACGTACACACAGGACAGGTGTTGTGAGTTTTTTTGGGATAGCCCAGAAAAATAGTGAGCTAGCTGGGATTTTAAGAGGTATTGAGAGAAAGAAAATATTTTCAGTTATAACTATTTTCTAATGTATATGATTTAAAAGTGATAAAAAGAACCCTAAAACAAACAACACTAGAGTAATCAGAGCAGTCCCTCCCCGCAAAGAGGCCCACACGCTAATCCCCAGAACACGTGACTGCGTAGCACTACAAGGCAAAGGGAACGAAGGTTGCAGATGGAATTAGTTTGCCTGACCTTGAGATTATCCAGGTGGGCCTAAGGCAATCATGAGCCCTTATAAATAAAAAAGGGGTTTGAGAGAATTAGAGTGAGACAGTGGAAGAAAGGCCTGAGTCGCAGTTGACTAACTTTGAAAATGGAGAGAAGGACTCTGAACCAAAGAATGCCGGCGGCCTCTAGAAGCTGGAAAAGCTAAGAAAACAGATTTTCTCCTAGTGATGCAGGAGAAGAACACCCATGCCCACACCTTGATTTGAGCTCAGGAAGATCCATTTTGGACTTTTGACCTCTAGAACTGTAAGTTAGCACATTTGTGCTTGTTTTTGCTCATTAAGATTGTGATCATTTGTCACAGCAGTAATAGGAAACTAATGCAAGTGCTGATATGATATATAATGTGAAAAAAAATGCCTGAAATTGCTCATACTTTGGTTGTGAGTAATCCCCTTTCTCACTCACCCCTCTCTGCTTGGCTCCTCCCCCTCCAGTCAGAGGGAAGTTCCTGCTGTTGTTAGTCATGTTTGCTGCTAGTGACAGTGATGGGGCAGCGGTGAAGCAGCCTTGCTTTTCCTAAAGACCTGGGGCGGGGAGTGGGGGTGGGGGTGTGGGGGTGTGTGAAAGAATGCAATGCATATTATGAAGTGTTGAATTGGGAAAGATAGAAAATAATGCATGGGATTTAATTTTTTAAAAAAAATTTATAGTAGCCAAGAAGGAGTTATTCTGTTTCTTGAATCGAGGAAAAAGAAAAAAAAATTGTAAATAACAATATGAGTGAAAATACAGAGTAATCTAGGCTAAGGTAATTATCTTCATTATGGCTTAAGTACAAGAAAAAACCTATAAAATTGTATGAGGATCTGGGGAATTTGCTTTATTATGGTTCATTTGCTTGGTTGGTTTTTCAATTGTTGAATGATCAGGGAGTTAGAAGTCATAAGGTCATCATAAGAAAATTCCAAAATTATAAACGAGCTAAATTCAGCAGCTGTAGCCAAAATAACGAGAACTAGTTTTCAGCTTCTAAGGAAAATCTTGACGAAGAGGTCAGTATCTGGAAAAGGAGGTGGCCTGTCCGAATCAGAAAATAAAAGCTGAGTATTGGTCAACAAATTGTAATCTCATGGTTGTTTCTGGGGCAAAACACTGTGAAACTGGCAAACAGAAAAAAAAACAATCACAACTGATAAAGATAAGATAGGTATATGTGAGGGCCTGATTGCTCTGTTAATTATTGAACTAATTAATCCCAAGTAATTTGAGACCAGTGATTTAGTAGTGTATTTCTGTCTCTTTTTTTTCTCTCGGAGTGATTGAAGAGGTTAGGAAGAAGTAAGGGATGTGTGTGAAAGCTGGGAGAGGCAGAGGGCTGGGGAGGGTGCGGGGAAGGGAGAAGACACTAGCAATCAACGTAGCAAATATTCCTGTTTCCAGACCACTTTGAGGGTAGAGCTTTAATTGTAATGAGCTATACAGCACATTTGTTTACCACAGGCATTATTATATTAAACTTTAAGATGTTGAATTATTTGATAAATATCCTCAAGTATATCCAAAACAAATATTAGTTCTGAAGACAAAATATTCAAGGCCCAAATAAAGTCTGAATTACTTAAAGAGAAAACACAATTGAACAAGCAGGCTAATAATTTGGCATGACCCAGCCTCCAGGAGATGTCAGAGCAATTCGGGGGCCCTTGAGCGAGTCTCTGGCGCCTGACTTTATACAGCCATAGCTCTAAGCCTGGAGTCAGATGTGTGTGTAGTCTAAACCCCACGTTGCCACCTATAAGCTATTTTGCCAGGCTTCTCTGAGTCCCAGTTTCCTAATCTATGAGACAGTGACAATGGCAATGATGGTAATCATAATAAAAATAAGGATACCAAGAGAAGCAATCACCTGTAAGGTGCTTCGTATACTCCATGCACTTTATTTAATGACTAATTTTATTCTCACAACAACATTACAAAATATATACTATTCTTATCCCCATGTTACAGATGAGAGACAGAGCCACACAGAGGTTAAGCTGCTAAACATTACACATATGGAAAGCATGAGAGCTGAACTATGACCCCAGAGTGCTGCCCACAAAGCTCATGCTTTTAATGAAAACTTTATGATGTTCCCACTTTCTCAATGGACTATCATGGAAATATAATGAGATAAATGTGATGGGGAAATAGAATAATAAAGACATTCCTTTAAATTATGTATTAGGTTAGCAACTCATTTTTCATATTTGCTTTTGAAAGACGATTTTCTTGTATATGACAATGTCTTTTCCATTTTATACTCCTCTGTACATCTTTCCCTTTTCTTGAAATGGTTCTTATTGGGTTGACCAATAAGTCTGTTTAGCTTCTTTTTCCATAAAATAAAGGGCATGTTTTTTATTTTCACCAATAACTTTATTGATTTGGATATTTTGAGTATGTTGGCTCTCTCTAGCTATTGGCTTCTAGTGGGTAGAGGCCAGGTGTGCTGCTAAACATCTTCCAATGTATAAGACAGCCTCACAGCAAAGGAATATCTGGCCAAAATGCCAATAGTACCAAGAAACTTCCCAAACTACTTTTGATACATTCAATTAGTTACAGCACCTTCTCCATATACTGCACAAATCATTTTTGCATTTCAGTTGTGTTTTTACCTTTCTTGAAATAAAGCAAAATATGCCAAAAATGTTGCATATTTTCTTCCATCTTTAATATTAAAACGGCGGCACAACGATTCACCAATTTTGATAAATTAAAAAAAATGCATGATGACATAACAGCTGTCACAATACAATCTAACGAAATTGTTTCGAAAGAAGTTAAAGACAACTAAGTGCTGTTAGAGCCAATGTACGGAAAAATTGTAACAGACTTTTTGGCCAACCCAATAAAAACAGAAGGGGAAATATTACTATATTATTGTAATGAACTACTCAGTGGATTCAGCTATTTCTCTTCACATGTTCTAATATTTAAATATAATTAAACGTGTGTCACAAACTTCTTCATATAGCAGGCTTTGTCAACTATGACACTGTTGCCGTTTTGAACCCGATGATTCTTTGTAGTGGGGAGCAATGCTGTTCATTGTAGGATGATGAGTGGTATTCCTGCCCTCTTGTCCTATAGTTTCTAGAAGCTTCCCACTTGGGACAACGAAAAATGTCTCCAGACATTGCCAAATGACCCCTGGGGAGCAAAATCAACCACGGTTAAGAATCACTACTCTAAAACAAGAAAAATGAAGTGTATCTGTTTTGCAGAGTATTGATTATGCTAGAATGTTAGTTGTTGAATGCAAATTGGTTTTAAAAAGTAGTTTTTAGTTCTGACTGGTATGGCTCAGTTGGTTGGGCGTTGCCCCACGAAGTGAAAGGTCGCTGGTTTGATTCCCAGTCGGGGCACAGGCTCAGGTTGCAGGTTCAGGGCATGTGCAAGAGGCAACCGATCAATGTTTCTCTTCCTCTCTTTCTCCCTCCCTTCGTCTCTCCATACAAGTAAATAAATAAAATCTTTATACAAATGTTTTTAATTAAAAAATCTTGTTTTAAATATCAATTTTTTCCCCTTGCCTTACAGTACTTTTTGAAAAGAAAGATCTGGAAAAATGTAACTTTCATTCGTAAATAGGTAGAGGAGTTGGGGAACTAGAGTAATAAAAAACATTTCTTTAAATTATTAGGTTAGATCATTTTTCACATATGCTCTTGATATGATTTCAAGATATGATTTCCTTGTATAGGACAATGATTAACAAAGTGATTTGGGCACTGGGAGGTATGTCATACTGTTTGAATGAAATGATGGAGGGTGTATTAATGATAATACTTTCATGAAGTGCAAGCCATTGAGTTAAGAAAATAGGATCTGTCTGGATACAGCAGAGAGTGCCTCATAGTCGAGACTCTATTCCCATTTTCACTGGAGTGAAAACGTGTTTGTCCTTGTTTTTCTAATTGTTGTAGGTCCCTCCCTTTAACTGCACTGCCTGGCTTGTAGAGAGTGGAAGGAGACCTAAGCATGGGGGTCCCAGAGTACTTCTTGGCTCAGGATGTGGGATTTGGGTTGTGTTTATGTACACACATAGTAGGTTGCAGTCTTGTTTTATTTTAATACTCGGCACAAACATATCTTGTTCTCTTTCAGTGAATAAAGACTGATGTTTCACCAAGAAATTTTATCTTATAATTATCATATGCATGTCATAACTATAATCTAAGAGTTAAAATGCAGAGAATTTGCATGGCAGGAAAGTTGGTGCAAGTTTATGGAATGAAAATGAAAAACAAACAGAGGTGAGAAATGCATTTGAATGCATATTAAATGGAAGAACATGTTAATTGAAGAAATGCATACCAATGTATGTATCTACCTTTAAATTTACCTGTCCATTTATGTGTGAGGTACCTATATCAATCATTTATTTTGGTACTGATCTATCATAAAGTGAATCAAAGCACTTATAGAGAGTTTGACACACATTAAGAATTCAGTATATAATAATTACCATATTTAAAAATGATCACTTCCTGACTGTTTACAATGAAGATTTTGAAAAGGTTAAGTTGGAAAAAGGACGGGTCAGCAAAACCTGAATGTAAATAACTAGAATCTAGTAATTGCTGACCAGAATACATTTGAGGATCTAAAAGAGGGTAAGATTTTAAAAGACATGCTTTAGGGATAAAGGAAACAAAACAAAGGTGCGGGGTGGGGCAAGCGGGGAGAAATAAAAGGCAGAACGGAATGTAGTGACTGGGACACAAGTGATCATTGGGTATGAAGATGGAGAGAAGAGTCAAGTCCAGTACCTCCAGAAAAACCTGGAAGTGGTGAATAATAATGAAAGAGAATAGAAGAAGGGAAATTTAGAAAGATGGTGTTGAATAATAAAATCATCCTTAATGTTTTTTAATTATTTACAAGGGATATAGCTCTTAAAATTTTAAAGAAACTTTCCCAAGAGGGCAAGGATAGAACACTGTTTAAAATAGCCTTCATTAGACTAGGTTTCTTTGGAATGGCCCTGTTGAAAATGATTCTAGATAATCTCCAGTTAAAGCTAAATCATTAGGAACAAAAGATTTCTGGGAAGCAAAATATTTTAAGGGATTACTGACTTGGTTTATTAGAGCTCCTTGTATTTAATGAGTTCACAGTCCTTTGGTGCTGTTAGTTGGGTCACTGGGTTTCATTGCTGAGGAAAATCTGTTGTAAAGCCGCAGAGTAATGCCAGTCGGGCTGAAAATGCCACAGGATCTCGCAGAGACTTTAAAAGTCAACCAGTGCAATATGTTTAAAGATGATAAGTGGAAGATTCCAAGGGCTAAGACTTTACATAAAATCTTTAATGTCAGGAAGTAATATATTATAAAATGTCATTCTTTCATGTTAGGAATGCACCAATGACAGAATCTTTTATAATAAAATATTCTTCTCTTCAAAATAATATGCATTTCAATATTGTTTGTATCCATTAAAATAGGTTCAATTTTATTTAATCCCCAACTGAAATTTTCAATAGGACATAACTAATTCTCTCTTTTTTTAAATCGTGTTCTCAATTGATAATATTCTCAATAGGAGATAAACTTACTTTGTAATAGGAAATTTGTGCCACATGTGAATAAAACTTTCAAAATTTTAAAAACCATTTATAAAACAGAATATTTTCAATTTCTACATTATGCAAACACATAGTGATGTATTATGATGGAGCATGTTGTTAGGGTAAAGGGATGTTTTTATAGCCAGCATGAGGGGGGTTGTGTGTGTGTGAAATATATGCCTCGTTAACAGAGATTTTCATTGTGTAATGACAAACATATACATAGAAAACATGTTTTTTTATTCACAACACTTTATGGTTTAGCTTGTTAGAATTTTATTCTTTATAAAGTTGCAACATTAAAATATGTTAATAAAACATGAAAGATATTTCATATAAACGCATATAAATTTTTTCCCACTCCATAGATACTATTAAGAGAATGTACCTTTTTAATCTTTAGAGGGCTGTTTTTATTGAATTAAAGTGTATAAAAATGATTGGTAACAAATTCAATAGCTGTAAGAGCATTATAGCATTATGGCTTTTTAAAGAAACAATGTCCACCACTCAATCTGGAAAGATCTTCCAGGGCATACTGCTTCAAAAGATTTCCTGAAATTTTCCCCATTGATCAACTTAGTTATGCTGGCCCTTCATTGACACGGGTCTTACTGCTGCAATTCCATTGGCCGGGCTCACCTTGGCACAGCAACCTGGCAGAAACTTTTCTCTTAGCAAGAATGAGTAAAGACTCTTAAGTAGGAAAAGAACAGTAATTTATAAACAGTCTTTGTTTATTTTAAAGTGCTTCATCAAAATCTTCAGAGAGGTAGTTGAGGCACGAGGCAATCTCATCTAAAAAGTGGTATAATAAGGTAATCTAGCAGATTTTGCTGGTTTATGAGCTCCAAGTCTAGTTCAGTGAATCCACCTTCTTAACCTACTCATTTCCTTCAGATTTGACAGTGGCATCCTGGGTGAGATAGCTCTCCATTCGTTAACTCAGTGGAGATGAATGCCAACTGTTATCTGAAAGATAAATGCCTGCAAATATGGATGTTCAAATACCTATTACAGAACTCTGCTATACAGAAGAGACCTGAGATGAAAAACAAGTTCATGGAAGCTGTTTGGAGATGGGTTTATGTGACTGAGAAGTTGTTTCCTTGGAGTTGTACAAATCCTATATGTTTTTTTTTTTTTTTTTTTACCATAATCCTTTTGCCTAATGGATGCTACACTCCATTAAAAGAGCTTTAATGTAAGAAACATTAATGAGTCATAGTATATATTTTTAATCCCTTTTTAAAAAATATATTTTATTGATTATGCTGTTACAGTTGTCTCATTTTCCCGCCTTTATTCCCCTCCACCCTGCACACCCACTCCCACCCACATTCCCGCTCTTTAGTTCATGTCCATGGGTCATATATATAAGTTCTTTGGCTTCTACATTTCCTATACTATTCTTAACCTCCCCCTGTCTATCTTCTACCTACCATTTATG